>JADLZK010002578.1:0-98031 GCA_015847255.1 Hyparrhenia diplandra
TTTCATGGATGTTGGAAGGAGTGCTTGGATACTAATTACAAAACTTCGCATGTAAACCGTGAAACGAATTTATTAAGACTAATGAATTCGTCACTAGCACATGTTTACTATAGCTCAATCTACTCCCCTTCTTACCGCTCCACCCTCAGCCGTCATTGCATCCTTAACAGAAATTACCGCTGACACCACCGCCACATCGAGGCGTTGAGATACCAGCCACTCCTGTACACGGCCCGATGGAATTGGACTTCACTTCCACGAGCTCGGCGGTGGCGCCAAAATGGAGCACCTCTAAGACAGGGGAGAACTCGAGAGGACCTTATTCTATGGCGTTGTTGCCACTATCGCTGGACACCCAAACCTAGCTATACTATGACCTATTCTACACCACGCGACAGAGAACCACCAATCCCCTTCACTTCCAACACCAAGATGACCATCGGAAGTGGAGAGGACCAATGTTCTCGCCGGTAGGAGCACATGGAACAGACCGCCTCCTTTTCATCTCTCTCACCTATAGCACCGAGAGAGTTCGAGAGGTGTAGGGGTGCTTGCAAGTGAGGAGTCGGATAGGGAGAGAAGTCGCGTACAAACATTTGGGAGAAGAGTAGCACACATGTTTCTAGGTCGCGGGATGAGATGAGTGGGCGGTGCGGCCTAGGCGCCGGGCGGGAGGAGGGATAAGGGAGGAGGACCGTTCCAAGCAATCTTGTCCATTAAATGTGAGTGAGCAAGAGAAAGGATATGGCAGAGTGAATCTTGCTCATTAATTTGAAATGGTTAGCTATAGTTGTGTATATTTTCTTAATACACTTAGGAGAGATTATGACTATGGTGGACAATTTGTAGGGTGGTCTTAGCAAAATTTACAAATAGTGCATTATTAGTGGTAGAGATAGAGAAGAGATTTATAAACGTGCATTAGGTTCTATAGGAATGGATAGAAATCTAATCGCACAAATTTCACTGTTGCCCAAGTTTAAGAATGGTAAAATCTCAGTTCATTTGTTTCACAAGGAGTGAGGTATCATCTGTAGCCAAGTGGCACGAACAATGTTGGTTACATACTCTCTCTGTATCACTTTTAGAAGACGTTTTGGAAATGATTTTGGTCAAACACCGAGAATATAAATCATGAATAACTCTTAAATTGTTGAGTTTTGGAAATGTAAAATTTATATCAATAGATTTATCTTGAAAATTACTTTCATAAAAATATACATATATAACCTTACAATAATTATTTTTATATAAAAAAGTCAAAGTTATGTTTTGGAGACCGTATCGTTGTCCTAAATGTCTTCTAATTGTGATATGGAGGTAGTATATTAGGGCATGTACAACATAAAGCCCCCCGTCGGTATGCCCCATCTCCGAGGCGTGATGGTTCATTTTGCATAAAAGCCCCCGGATTTTTGTTGAGATATGAGGCGACGGGAGTACCCGTTTGGGCGGAATCGCAACCCTTCCACCCACTTCGGCGTCCGGATGCAAACCCCGGTTCTTCAGCGCCTATGGATGGATTCCTTCCTCCATCGTTTGATGTTATCTTATCTGTAGTGTTGAATGCATTATAGTGTTGAACTTCGTCCTCCCGCATGTGAATCTGAACAACCTAATCCAAGGCGACCACCGCTAACACATGTCAAAAGGGTAATCATATTTTCTATTATTTTGCTTGATATTATTGGGGAGATTTGCATAACATTGCCAAATCCGGTCCGTCTTTATATCAACATATAGGCGTTGCCCTCTTATCAAATCTCCCACTCCTCCAATCTCCAACTCCCTCGCCGGACTTTTTCACCGGATTGGGTGTTGAGATATGTCCACAACGGGATGAGGGCGTCGGGTCGGCGGCAATCGCAACAAATGACACAAATGCAAGAATTCTCCCCTTTTCATCTAGTGAGGACGTGGTGGTGGGTTGCCCCGCTCTCTTAGCCGCGGTGGCGGGCCAATGTCGGCATACAACCCTTCCACCCACCATTCTTGGGTTCACGAGATGCAAACCCCGGTTCTTCAGCGCCTATGGATGGATTCCCCTTCCCTCCATCGTTTGATGTTATCTTATCTGCATGCTAGTGTTGAATGCATTATAGTGTTGAATGCATTCTTATCTATTTTCTTATCTAGTGATGGTAGTGAATGTGAACCTATGATGCGTTATGTGAACTTGTGATGCCTCTGAATGTGAATGTGAACTGCATGTGAATTAATGGTAACCGATGGTAGTGCACATGTTTTTTTTGAAAGAACAGGAGAGTAGAAGAGCTCCGGTAGTGTGCATGTGAATCTGAACAACCCTAATCCAAGCTATATAAAGGCACTTCGTAGAAATTTGACCACCAAAGCTTGGCTAACACATAGTCAACTCAAAAAGGATTATTGTAATCATATTTTCTATTATTTATGCTTGATATTATTGTATCAAATAGCCATATAATGATATACAAAAATACATTTGTAGTTGATATTAAAATGCATAACATCAAACAACTTACCGACAAACTCTCTGCTGGCGGCGGGTTGTATGAGTTGTCTTTATATCTATCCAAGGGATGATAAATTCGAGGTTTTGACTGCAGACAAATGACCCGCGGTTCGTGGACGGTACATGTCTTAGTAATTTGGGCATCAATTGTTTTAAGACTCAATACAGAATTTGATAAATATACGCATATGAAGGCAGAAAAATCTCAGACTTTCCAACCCAGACCATGTGAAACCACTTTTCAAAAGGGAGAAAACGCCGCGTGCCCGCGTATCCGCCACTGCAACCAAACCCTCGCCGACGGCGGGCGGCGGCGGGCGGCCATGTCGCGCTGGAAAGAGAATGCCTCACCTCTCCCGCTCTACCCGAGCGGCGCCTCCAACCCTTCCCATCTCCTCCCCGCAAGCGCCCGCTGCAATCCCCATCCCCATGCCCGCCGCCGCGCCGGCCGCTCGTCGACATCACTGGCAACGCGCTGGAGCAGCGGGGTGGGTACGGTTATACCACTCCCCTCCCGAAGGCTTCCAGGCCCTGCGGGTTCCTTCTTCACGACGACGAAGACGACATGAACGAGGCATTCTTTCGGGAGGTGGACGCCATCTGCGAGGAGCATGCGCGGTCCACGGCAAAGAAGGCGGATAAGGAGAAGAAGCCAGCGGAGGAGCATAAGGGGACAGGCGAAGCGCCGCTCGCGGCGGCAGCGGGTGCGATTGACGCCGCCGGAACAGAGATAGCAACGGTAGGGTTCTTGTTTCATTGAAGTGCCTGGAAATGGGGCCAGGAATCCTGCGGGTGTATTTCATTTACAAATGCTGGATATTCAGATTCTAAGGAAATATGGAGAGCCAAGGCAGGGAATACTGTTTGTTTAACTGGGGTTTGCTTTGAAGTGGGGGCGCCTGTTAGTGTCAATTTTTGAAAAAAAAAAAACTCACATTGTTGCTCTCTCATTTGGACGGTAATTAGCTTGACGATGCTTTCTGGGAGGAGGTGAGCGCCATCTGTGAGAAGTGTGATGCCCAGTCTGCTTCCAAGAGCAAGGAGGGGGCGAAGGAAGAAGAAGAGGAGGAGGAGGAGAGCTTGGTGCTGTCCTGCGGTGATGCTTCACTCCCCCCTGCTATTTCCATCACATCGGAGGGTGTGGAGGTATGTGAATATTTTGTGTTCATGATGCTTGTTTCAGATTCCATGAATCAGAGAAGGAAATTGGGAGGTTCTTGTATGGAGTATGGTGCATGGGATTGTTATAGATTGGGGGAGAATCCTAAAGTTAGGAGAGTGCTTCAGAGTAACTTCTCTATTTTTTTGTTTCATGAACTGAAAAAGGTGTTAGGAAATGTCTGTGAAGCCTGAAGCATAGCAAATTCATGTTTATTGTGTGTGGCGAAGATAAGAAATGAACATGGACAATTTGGGATTCATTGTTTCTTGAAAAAGTTGAAATGCTACTGTGTTGATGTGCCTGGTTTGTAAGAGAAATTTGTGTTAAATCTCTGTTGTATTTCTATTGAGATGAATCTAGTTTGAAGATGCATTCTGGAAGATCAATGCTGTTAGTGAGGAGCACAATACCAAAGCTCATGCCAAGTATCAGGAGGTGCTCAAGGGGGTGGAGGAGAAAGATGGATTGGTAGCATCGCGTGGTGATCCTTCTCCTTCAGTTTCCCCAGTAATTTCCATTGCAAAGGGGGATGGAGAGGTATAGCCTTTTTCTTCAGACAATGCCAAATAGCTGTAGGATGTCGGGCAGTTCTTGTTTCATGTGTCTGGAAATAAGGATCAGTACAAAATAAAAATTTGTACTGAGTGGTGGTCTGGAATGAAGTTTCTAATTGAGTCCATTTGATTCTTTTTCTCTTGGGATATATTTAGCTTGTCGATGCACACTTTGGGGAGGTTGATGCCGCCATCCACGAGGGGCATGCTGATATGTCTGCTGCTAAGGGCCAGGAGGAGCAGCAAGATATGGAACTAGAAAAGGAGGAAGATGAAGTGTGTGCTCCAGAGAAGTACTATGAATATTTTCACTCCTTGAATGATAGGCAGAAGGAGGCTGCTTGTAGTGACGTGGCTGTTCCACTAATGATTGTTGCTGGTCCAGGAAGTGGAAAGGTATACATATTTGTCCTTTTATCTTTTGTGTATTCAGCATGTGTATTTAACATTTATTATAGTTTCTTACCGTCCAATATTTTAGACATATGAAATATAGGTAACTCTTGCTGCAATGGATTGCTCTAATTCAATATTTTTTTAGATAGAAGGTTTCCCCTGCTTTTTATTCAAAAAGCACAACTCTAATTCAATATTTTCTACAAGGTTCAACCTTGGTCAACCTGATGAAGCCTTGAGTTGAAATATTTTTAACATATCAAAATCAAGAGTAATAATATGTGAACATCTAAAAATCCATACCTTTTGTTCTTGTAGCTGCTACAAGTAAATACTGATTCAAATGTTATCGAAATCCAAATGATGTGATTCACCATGACCAATCATACTAAAAGTAATAAAGTACATTGCCAGGGATTTATTGTTCCAAACAATAAGAAGGCTGCAGAAGAACTGAACACCATGTTTTGTTGTCCGTATCTCTCTCTTTTCATTTAAGAAAATTTTAATATTAGTTTTATGACAATATGCAAATGAAACTTTCTTTTGATAGCCCAAAATGGTTGCATCTCTTGTATATCTGTGGGTGATTTCACAGGCGTTATGGTTTTAGATTTTACAGAACGCGCCATTTAAATTTAATTGAGCTTTATTGTTCTGTTGTCTTGTGACTACCATGCTTTTGAATATACTGACTCCCCCCTATAATTGGCATGACCCCAAGACTTCCACAATGGTTGGTAGGGTGCTCACACTTCTCAAAGAGGTATGGTTTTATGTTTGGTATAATCACTACATAAGTGGTATCTAATAACATTTGAAGCTCACATAGTCACACATCTCCTAATGACTAGGGAATTCCACCATCGAACATTCTTGCTATGACATTTACCACGGCTGCTGCCTCAGAAATGAGAGATCGGATAGGGACAGTGGTGGGAAAGGCAGTTGCCAAGGAGATTGTAATAAGCACATTTCACTCATTCTGCTTGCAGCTTTGCAGAACACATGCTGAAAAGTATGTATTTTTTTCCCCTGTTGTTAGATACTTAGGTGCAGTGGATTTCTGTATGCTTCTGCTCCACAAACTGAGTTGCCGCATATTAGCTAAATCTCTGATGTACACCACTTTTAAGCTATGAAGAAAATATGAAAGTTATAGGATGACATGGAGCCTGTGCAAAAAATCATGTTCAATGTAAATTCATGTTATCAAGATTTAATTAGATTATTTTCAGCTTTGATGACAAGCAATCAATAGTCCTAGATGCATAAATGATCGTGATCACTTTTAAGCTTTGTCAAATATATAACTGCAATTCGATATCTGGCAAAGTCAAAATATATACAATTATAAATCAGTATATCACACTATCTAATGTTTAGGTCTTGTTTCATCTTTATGGTCTCTTTTTAATACCTTGCTCTTTCTTACAGTTTATCAAGCATACTAACTGTTGCAGATACTTGAAGGCTTGGATATGTAGACACTTATTTAATATAATTTTTGTTTCCCCTTTATAATCATTTCAAGGCTAGGCCGCACATCTGAATTCATAATCTATGGGCATGGACAACAGCGAAGGGCGGTTATTGAGGCAGAGCGCCTATTGGAAAATGACAGAAATAATGGTGTTGGAGATACAACTAAACAGCATGATGGGGACATAAAAAATTCTTTCAAAGACAAAGCTAAAAAGTGGCAGAAATTTATTACACAGGTGCCTTCTACTTTTGGTGAAGAAATATTTGTTTTCAGTGACCTCTCTGCGCTGATCCATAGGAGTTTTACAAGGACTCCAGGCAATCCCACTCATATTTCGTTACTGTTATGTTTCTGAAGTTGCACAGCAAGGTTGTATCTGCCTAAAATGGTCCATATGTTTTTGTAGACTGTATCTGCCAATTCCCACTAATCCCATCTTGCTGCCACAAATGCATATCACAAAATATTAAAGGAACAGCTTTACTGTGCATCCAAGATATTGTTATGGTCTTCTGGAATCTGGAGGCATATAAAGCCAAATGTAGAATGGATTACTCCAAGTTCTCAGAAAAATAAGTAATCCAAATATAAAAGTACACAAGTGATTTAGTTCTAATTAAGATATTGCAATATAATTGGTAGACAGTTAAAGCGGGGAAGATATCTCTGAACTATGTCTAAAACTATGAACAACCATCTTGGGAGTAGATCTGAAAGCTCTTCTGTTATGTCATAGTTGCATTAAATCATTAATACTAGTTGACCTTAGCTCGAAAACTGTAGCTAGGATGACATCCTATGTGGATCATATTTAGCTATGTTGTATGTTCTGAACAAAAATGCTCACTTCCAGTGATAATTGTAGTCATGGCTAGGAGTTTCATAGTTTGTACTATTTCATTGTCCGTCATATTGGTTTATGCTGTTAGGCTTACTATTAGAATGCCTATCACAGTAAACCTTGTGGATTAAACCTATCATTTTGTGCTGTGTGGCAGCTGTGTCTCTAGAGCTTTTCAGTAAAAAAATATATTGTATCTACAACATGGGCTGATTTGTTTCCATGACAATTTTATGGTAGTTGCATTTTGTTTTGATCAAACCTTTCCATCTTTCTTTAAAGGCAAAAGCATCAGGAAGAACTACAGAGGACTATGAAAAGAAGGGTGATTTGACAGGAGTAAGCTGCCCTACTTTGTGTCATTCTTTTTTTTTTGTGCTTCATTTTAACGACTGAATTAACTGCCTGCATTCTTTTTTTTTTGTATAGGCTTCTGTTCTTCAGCATTACAATGAAATATTAAGATCTTGTAATGCTCTTGATTACCATGATTTTATTAACTCATCGATAACCCTTCTTACGAACTTTCCTGAAGGTAGCTTCAGTCTAATCTCAGTACATCATTATACTTTGATTACTTGCTGATTAAAAGGGTGTGTTCCTTGCCTGTGCAGTATACAAAGAGTGTCAGGATATGTGGCGGGCAATTGTAGTGGATGAGTTTCAGGATACCAGTGCTATGCAGTATTGTCTTCTGAAGATTCTAGCTTCCCACAACCATATAACTATTGTCGGTGATGAAGATCAGGTACACAAAGTTGATATACATATATCATCCTAAAACCTTTGGTTTCTTATTTGTTTCCCTAAGCTTTGTCTTCTCTTATGTTATGTTAGTCCATCTTCAGTTTCAATGGTGCTGATGCATCTGGCTTCGATTCATTTCGTAGAGATTTTCCAGATCACAAAGAGGTAATTGCATTGTGCTGTGTCTGCATGGAACTTTCAAATTGTTTTAGTCCTGTGTTGTTCTATTAAGTAGTTTCAATGACTGCAGATCAGGTTAAGCAAGAATTACCGCTCCACACGTGCAATTGTTGAAGCAGCAACTGCTCTAATTCAGAACAACACTAAGCGGCATCATCATAAGCTTGTTGAGACCGACAACCCTTCTGGTTGCAAGGTATCCTTGTAGATTGCACTGATGAACCATTGTTATTTGTTCCTTTCAGTTACATTTCTCATCCTTAACTTTGCATAGATAACTGTCAAGGAGTGCCACAGTGAAGATTCACAATGTGCATTTGTTATTGACAAAATCATTGAAACTACGTCTACTACCGCTCAGGGTTGCAACTTTGGCAATATTGCTGTCCTATATCGAAGACAGGTTGAAAAAATTATGTAGTCTATTTTAGTTTTGAACTATATTTCTTTATGCTTTCAAAAAAAAAAAATATGTCTTAAGCGGCAAAAGCTTTCCAAGTCTCCTTCTGCGAAAACCTTTACCTTCATGGTGTGGCATTCTACGGGGGAAAAAGGTATTTAAATTTGCACAGTATTATAAGGCTAGGCCCAAAGGCCCATGTTTCAACAAGTCTCCTTCACTAAGAGAGGAATCAATTCTAACATGGAAAATTCCCCTTTAACGTTCATGGTGTGGCATTCTACCAGGGAAAAAGGTATTTAAATTTAGTTTTCTTCTAACATTCGATTTACAGAGTAAAATTTCTCATGAATTTCTGCCTTCCTTTCACAGCTCTCAATTTTATAACATTTGAGGCTTGTAAATTTCCTATGCTTCCCAAATTAGGAACTGTTCTTTTTCTTGGAAGGAATGCAAAAGAACCTACTGGAATGTTTTAGTGTTTTACATGTTCATATGTTATTCTAGTTCGTGATGCTAAATACCTATTTATTATATCTATATCCTCTGTATTGATGTGGTTGGTTTATGGCCTATTGTTCCAGAATTCAACCACCTGAGCTTGGCACTTTTTATCTTTATAAGCAAATCCTAAGTTTTGGGTAGGGTACCAACAATACTTGTAATAACCCTCTGCATGCTATCATTTTTTGTCGCAATGTAAATGCTTTTACCCTGCAATCATTCTAGGTGATCAAAGCTATCATGGCAATACCGGACCACATTACCTGGTTGTGATGATGGCCCATGGCGTCAAGCCTTCAAGGCCCTTTTACCTAGTGACAAAGAAGAAAAGAAGAAGGTTCAACTTTACCTGATTAAGTTTTTTTATACCCTATTTATGTTAAATTTATGTAATTTTGATTATCTCTGTGCCTTCTAACCACCAGATTATAGATCATGTTGAAAAGATTTCACTGGCTAGAAAGTGTAGTTTTGTATCTGCTGCTAGTGACATCTTCAGTGCTAAGGTCTCTGGTACCTTCAAAAGGTTGTTCTCTTTTCATGGTTTACTCAATCTAACATCATAAAATTCATTGCCAACCATGTTTTCTATCTGATGATTGTTATCGACACTTTTTATTCTTCTCTCTGCTGCTTGAGGAGTGACAAATGGTTGCTGTCTGCTTGACAGCAAGCCTGAGATGCATGCATTAGAAGGACCAAACTTTCCCATCTTTTTTTTCTCGAAAATGTAGGAGAGCTGCGCTTTTCATTATATTAAGAAGAAAGAAAGGGGCTAGAGCCCTACAACACACGCCACACACAACCCACACAAGTGACGCAACTCAGAAATTACATACACCGCATCAGCAGAGTTTTCCATCCGGCATGCTCTTTTCGGGGGTGAGGTCCCACTGTTTCACCACCAGCGGCAAGACCTTTTGAAGGATGACGGCTGCAAGCCTTCTCCACCACTTTCTCGCGCCCCGAAAAAAAAAGAAACGGGGGGCGACCAAAAAGACTAGCACTAAGCCAGCCACCATGAAGAGGGGCTGTCAAAGAGGGCAGACCCTTAGCTCCTGCTAGACTCCACAACTGGCACTTTTCTCCAGCAAGGGTAAGACCGTAAGAGCACCACCAAGTCTGGGACAATACCATAGAAAACACAACGGTTCTGATGGTTCCAAAGAGTCCATGCCCCAAGCACAATGAGAAAAACTTCCAATTTTATAACATCTTGTATACGGTTTGGGGAAGAAGCTATTACATTTTTTTTTTGCTTAAAGAAGTTAAGCTTTCTTTAAAATTAAACCTGCTAATGAAAATTTGAATCATGTTTGCATATTCTCATTGTTATGGCCCATGGCGTCAAGCGGAGATTATTATTAAGTGCATTATATGGATGTTCTGGGTGCCCTGAGCTATCTTCAACCACCTCCAACTCAAGAACAACTATTAAACAAATCCCATTTTAATCTTAGTCTTGACACCTTTTTTCTTTGAGTTAATGTTTTTTTTATGTTATTTCAACGCTTAAGGGTCAAGCAAAGTATGACTTTATTCTGATTTTTTCTCATTTGTTGACCCTAGGGCCCAGATTACTCAAGGAAAGGGTTTTATCGACCTTGGATAGCTTATCGAAACTTGTTAAAAGGGTATGGAACTTTTTTTGTTCAACTGGCAATTTTTGTACCGTGTATTTTGCAATAGACAGCCATGTATTATGTATTCAGTGTTACTACATCAGTGCATGTTAAGTAAAAGAAAAAAATGAGTCATAAACATCTATGGAAAGTATACATAGGTAATTTACCTACAAATTTTGAGGAATTCAGCAAAGGTTGTACTATTACTTTATTTATTTTTTCCTCAGAACATGGTTATATTACTATTTTAAAATTTTATATTATCTTGTGCTTAGTTCATGTTTGAAGAGCTATAATACAAATTTTGAGGAATTCAGCAAAGGTTGTACTATTACTTTATTTCCTCAGAACATGGTTATATTTTTTGCTTAGTTCTTGAAGAGCTATAATCTTTTTCTTTTTTTTTTCTGTCTCTCAGGAACAATCAGTTTCAGTCATCATTTCCTCTGCAGGAGACATGCTACCTCAGGTACACTTGACTTGTTGCAATTGTTTTCAATGAACTTCACCTTGAGTGAATTGCTGGGATAGAAATAAATGATTTAAAGCAAAAGTTGTTCCTTTGTCTTAACAGTAATTTGTATGTGCAGTTGGGTCATTACTTTATGTTGTTAACTTGTTATAACTTAGAGTAAATTTCACTTGTGGTTCTCAAACTTGTTTCGATTTCTCATCTAGGCCCTGGTACTTTCAAATTGCACATTCAGCTCCTTAAACTTGTCCCGGGTTCTCATCCAGGTCCCTGGTACTTTCAAATTGCACATACATGGAATAAATCAGCTAGTGAAGTGGCATCCACCTTTACCAGGTTGTCATGCAGTGGTGGAGCTTGAACAACATTTTAAGGGAGGTCTTCAATGAATTAGGGGCCCACTAATGATTCATGGACCAAATTCTCCATGGATTATTGTATGCATATTAAGAAAAAAAATTATAACCTAGGGATGGCCTCCACTGCCTCTGTTGTCATGTTAAATCATATCATCATAATATTGGCTTGAAATTATTGTTGACCATGCATAGTTTGAATCTAGTTTTACGATCAGATTATGCTAGGTACCAAGTGTAAATCATTTATGCTGCAAAAATATGAAGATATATGAGCGTAGCCTCTGGTGTTTGGCTGGGGCGGAGAAGCTGGCGCTTGCAGACTAGGTCCTTTTAGTTAAGGTTGATTCGTGTTTGTTCACCATGTGTTTAAACCATGAGCATGTGTAATCGCCTCACTCATGACTCATATCTGGTTGCCGTATGAGTGAGGATCCTGTTGGGGATCCTCCTCCCCACCCCCTTTTCATCTCTATAATACAATGAAACACAGTTCTCCTGCACTTTCAAAAAAAAAAAAAAAAAAGAGATAAAGATATGCAATAGACCTATATATACTTTGCTCAGCTGGCCCTTTTGACCACAGGATGTTGTGCCACACCTGGCCTGCATCTCCTGTAGATTGATCCGTTGCATTGATAGGTAAGAATATCCAACGGTGGTCATACTTCAATAAACCACTGCTAGGTCATCCATGCTGATATACGCCCTTGTACTCAACAGCCCATAATCAATCTACTAATTTTCCCTTCAATACTTGCTTACACTAGTCATGGTGATTAAGGCCACGGGTTCAAGACTTCAAGTACCCACTCCTTTACAACAAAGATGTTCAGTTCCTCCTATGCCATGGCTCGGTGTTGGAGATTTAAAATTTCGCCAGAAGCATTGTTTTGCAGTATTGTGCAGCCAGAGTATCCGGAGATGCTTATTGTTGGCTGTGTTCGTGTCATACCAAACCTTGAAGGACTTTTAGCTAACCACTGCTTTAAATATTTGCACTTATTTTTTTATTCGACCCTTGTTAAAGTGTTTATTGTTTCATATGGGTTTCATCTCTAGCCTACCCCAACTAGCTTGGGACTAAAGGCTATGTTGTTGTTGTCTTGTTAAAGTGTTTATTACAATTCATTTGCAGAAATATCTTCTTGAGAAGCGTGCCATTGTTGACGTTGATAATGGCAAATTATTAAATGAAGATAGTGATATCAGATCGGTAAGTTAAAACCCCATTGATGCACTTATTTTATACATTTATCCTCGACAAAATCTTTGTTTGGATGTTGTGCCCAGAGGAAAATTGTTTCAAATAATTCTGGATGTGGCATATACAAGCGGTTATATCAGTTTTTGTCGGATAATTGCAGGTCCTTCAGTTTTTAATGGATGATGTGTCTGACTTCTTGTCAACACATTTTTCTAGTTCAATGGACAGAAGCAAGACTGATGAGAAAGGTTGTGCTTCTACACTTCAAGCTTTCATTGATTATATATCTGTGAGGGAAACTGAAAATTTTCGATCCCGAAAGGAGGAAAATAAGAATTCTATTACATTAACAACTATTCATCAGGTCTGTTCTCTTGAACTCAATTAATATTGTTGGCTATGCTACTCAGTAATCCTTTGACTCTAGGAAACACGCTGATAGTTCCTTTTCAATTTGCAGTCAAAAGGTTTGGAGTGGGATGTCGTGTTTATTGTGCAGGTATTTCTTCACTCTTCAGAATGAGCTTGCATATACAAATACTCTGCCATATATGTAGGTTAGGCAGACAGTGTGGTGGTGTCTGCCACCTACTTTCTGATTAAGCAGGTGAAGCGGTCACCTACGCGGTCTAGTAGTGATTAGGTAGACTCCTTCCATCCAGAAAAAGAATGCAGTTCTAGCACAGTAGCAAGTTAAAGTATCTCAAGTTTGAGTAACTATATAAAAAATATAAATAGTTATGATATCAAATAATTATCATTAGATTTGTCATGAGATATATTTTCATAATAACAATATATTTAGTTTTGCGCCATAAACATTAATAGTTTTAACTATATATTTGGTCAAACTTTGGACACTTTAACCGAGAATGCACCTAGAATTGCATTCTTTCTGGACATAGGTAGTAAGAGTCAAGGTTGGCTTGATAGATTATTTTTGTTTTCAAATTGTGCATAAAAGTAATCATATGTACAGGGTGAATGTTACTATCAACAAACTAACAGAAGGTTAACATATTTGTTTTCCATAATCTGGTGACACATAAAAATATTGAAGGTGAATGGCGTGTCCGAATAATGTGGGGGTTGGTTCAATTAGTGAACCTACCAGTACCGTTAGCTCTCCAAGTGTAGCAATCCATTCTTTATGGGCAAGCCAGCTCAGTTCCTTTCTAGTTACAAGGGAGATTCCGTATCTGATTAAGTAAAGGTATTACCTTAGCTAGCGCATATCGAAGAGTTGGAAACTCACTGCCATTATAGAAAAAAGCTGTTGATGGATCAATTTGTGTAGGTGGGTGATATGGCGTTGCTGCCGTGGAGTACGCAGAGGAGAGAAAAGCTGAGCCTGGGGATTAGAACGCAAGGAATAGCGAGGAATTCTGGCAGAGGTCTCGTCGCCGGCAGCCACGGCTGAAGCGCACGTGGTGCCGTCGAAGGAGAACCCACCCTGCCCTAGGGAGATTCTATTTCCTTAGATACCTGGTTACATATCTCATTGCATCCTTTATAGTCCAGGAGCATGTATTGCTTTCCTAACAAACCAAGAGTACAGATCCTATAAATCCTCCCTCTTTATTCTTTGCCTATAACAGATACGGCTCTAGCCACTGCTGGCTGGCCCTTGCGTTGTGGCCCTCCTTGGCCGGCGCCTATATTGCCAGCCTACAAAGGGGTCTCAGCTTGGATCGAGACACTTGGATTTGCTAACGAAGAGTACTGCTTTGGAGTAGGGGTTGTAGGGAAGAACCAACCTTTTTGGGTTATGAGATGTCTTATCAGGAGACTGGATTAAAGAAAGAAGAAAAAAAGTAAAAACTATAGACCCAGCACTGTGCCTATGAAGAATAATGAATGTGGACCGTATAGGGAAAAAAAAGTAAAAACAACAACCTATGGGCAGAGTGTTTTCTTGTAGGCTTGTCTTCTTTGAAACTTGAAATTCGTATTAATAAATATATGTTCATGCATATTGATATATTGTATATATTAATTTATCAAAACATACTTTTTGTGTCAACCATTGCTTCTTCACACAGGCAAATGACTCGGAAATTCCTTTGTTGCATGAGTACAATGGTACTGTGAAAGAAGCTGGAAGCACACTGGAGGTTTGTCTCAAAATTATATTTTTACTTATCTGTGTTCTTATAATGTATAAAGCTAGGACTTGTTCATCACAGGAGGAGAGGAGGTTACTCTATGTTGCAATGACACGAGCTCGGAAAAGGCTGTACATCTTGCATGTTACAGTTGACTCTAACCGTCAGGCAGGCTATTTAGTGTACCATGCTTATCTTTAAGCAATATCGTTTTTTTTTTGGAACTGACCCATTTGCTTATACAGCTTTTGCAACCTTCACGTTTCCTCAGAGAAATTCCTGTCCACCTTCTTGAGGTGCAGGTAAGCAATACCATTGGGTCTAGTTTGTAAAATCTAATCCTTGCCTAAAAACTCAGCCGGTGGGAGAAAGACCGTTCCCACGGCATTGTTTGGAAGAAGAAACCTCACTCTTGAACCACTTTGTGAACTGAAAACTATTTTACTGATGGTAAGGTAAGAATACAAGTGGGTTAACCTAAAACCCACTCAACTCAACTTCCACTTAATTGATAGCTCATTTGGACATGATATACTCCCTCCGTTCCAAATTAAGAAATTATAAGTCACTTTGGATTTTTTTGATACATCCATTTTGCTATGTATCTGGATACAACATATGTCTAGATACATAGCCAAAAGAACTAGGGTGAGTCAATGGGTTGGCTTGGCCTTTTGTCCCCCTAGCTGTTGGACTTTTCTTAGTTCAAATTGCCTCTATTCCCTACCATTAAGATTTCCCAATATGAGCCTATTTTCTTATTTAATTTCTTTCATCAGCAGGCATACTCTTATGTGATATCTTGTATGTACATGATTCTTCAGAATCATTTTTTTTTGTTAACTTGTAGGGCGAAGAGACTCTGAGAAAAATGCCCGAACAGCCTTCAGGTGATATTCCTTTTGATGACTCTGAAGGGGATACATCAATCGGAAAGCCAATTATGGGACAGAACGAAGCTTCACCTTATCCAGAACAGGCTCAAGCATGCCTTGCTAATGATTTTTTGAGAAGGTAAATCATCTTTGTATGATCTGATGTTTCATTTTTAACTTTCTTGTGGATATTTGGAGTTTTCTAGGGGTGAAAAAAATATTATTTCTCCTTTTAATAATCATTTCAGTTTCTGAAGAACAGATTCATTACATTCATGCAAAGCTTTGGTATGCTATTTGGTTTACATTTTCCCCATCACTTAACTTGATTCCTTATTCATTTTATAGGTTTGACATTGATGATAGATCGGTAGTCTCTATATATATTTCATCATTGGGGCAAGAAGCAGGCATTTCAAAATCCAAAGAGATTACTTGAAAAGGTACTGAATTCTTCACAGTACGTGAACACTCTGGAATCTGGATACCACCACGCTACTCTGATGCCTTCCACTATCGCAGCGACAACACATTTGTGACATTTACCGCTAAAGCTTTGAATTGCCAGTGCCTTTTAGCCTATTTCATGTTAGTTGTATGCTTGAATTTTCAGATCAGTTTTGTGATTGATGAACGCCTACGTGGTAAAGGATACAAGCGCAAGGTGACCCCTTTTCCTCTTTCCCATATCAAAGCTTCACTGAACTTATTGATTCTCCTGTCAGTTTATATCTGTTCTTCATGACTGTTTATCTTGCTGGCACTGTTATTTGTCATCATCTGTACTTTGAAAGGGCAAAGGAACAATGACAAAAGTTTTCTCTTGTATTTGAGAGCTTAGCTTAGAAAAAAAACTGATGGCAAGTTGCTTATTCAGGATGTATTGCGAAAGCTGAAGTCGTTCCTAAGTGGCGATGAAGCATTGGGCTATGCACAATATGTGAGTTTAATTATTATCATTATATTTCTCTGTATCACACCTGATAATCTTGTTAGTTTTCCTTACTAAATAAAATAACTAATTCAATAATGTGAACTTCAGGTTATCAAGTGGGAACAGATTCCTATGGAGAAGTGTAGTCATTTGACGAGAGAAAGGCAGGTGAGATCCTGGGCCATTACAAATATCTTGCACTATAGAAAATGGAGTTATTTATTTGTCCTTCGGTAGACCCTATTGTGACTTTTTGTGGTTTTATTTCAGGAACATTTCCAAAAGCAGAGGATTGAGAACTCTATGGGTTCATCAGAACCCACAGCCAAGCAGGTCAGCTATCTTATAACTCGTTGTCCATCTTGTTGCATCAGCGTGTTAGTTTGTCGGAATTAAATTGCTGTGCATCTGTGCTCTTTATGATTCTGCGTGTTGTTTTTGAAGCCCATGTTGCTCTCTATCAAAATACTAAACAGAATTCATCCCTGTTTGTCCTCCAGATATCGTACCTTCGAAACCTGGGGTGCACCATCACTCCGACTTCTCGCTTGCATGCATCAAATCTTATCGAAAAGTACAAATCGCTCTGACTTGGTTGATGGAATTCGTGCTAAAACCATAAAGCCATACGCCTTGTATGTTTATGTACATGTTGTCCATACTATGATTGTAGCAGTGTCCACTCTATTGTAGTGTTGTGTACTGGATGCCTCAGGGTTGTATGACAGCTCCGATCATATCTATTTTCTCTTTCTTAGCCGTATTCCTACATGCTGTATTGCTGTGACACCAAGAGTTTTTGCTTCTCTTGGGCCTTGGCAGTGGTATTCGCTATTCCAAATTATATGGACTCAATTATGTTTATTATTCATGATGAAATAAAAAAAACATTACATCTGTAAACTGTTATTTAAGCAAATGACCCATTATTATTAAAGTTCTACACCCCACAGATGACCTATTATTGTTAAACAAATTCAATAAAAAACGATACATATCAAACTGATAATTAAGGGATTACTAATTTACCACTCCACCACCTTGCTACGGTCCATTACTTATGGTCCATCTTATTTATATGGACCTGATGGTGACTTGTAATACCTTTGCGCAGTTGAAGTGCATTCAAATTTGAATTTCTAATTTCCCTCCAGAGTGGCAGGGGCATGCAGCACCATGGTCTCGATTTTTTCCCCCCTTGTTGATCTGCATGGAGATGGCATCCTCAGTTTCCGGTATGGTTGCATTGCTCTTTAATTTGTCGTCTCTGTTGACTGCATGGAAATGAGGCAGGGGCTGTTTAGTTGATGAAATATATTGGGTTGAGCAACTGTAGCACTTTTCGTTTGTATCTGGTAATTATTGTCCAACCATAAACTAACTAGCCTCAAAAGATTTGTCTCGAACTTTTCAGCCAAACTGTGCAATTAGTCATTTTGTTTATCAATGTTTAATACTCCATATATGCGTTAAAAGATTTGATGTGATAAGGAACTGTAGCAACCTTTTGGATTGTGCATGGGAACTAAACACCCCTAAAATGTTGTTAAAATCTGCATACGGGCCACATCCCATTGTCGTTTTGGCCATCGCGTCCCCTGTAAAGGAATGGGGCGCCTCAGTCTTGCCAGAATCATACGGGGCGCCTCGTTAGGCTTGCCGGAATCATACAGAGCAACAGGATCAAGGCGTGGCATCCGTTACCACCTCCATCTACCGCGGAAGACCAGCGTGGAGGGAGGGAACACTACGCCATTGACCACCCCTTTCTTTTGTTTTTCTCTTTCTCTTTTCCTCCTTGTCCTCTTTTTCTTGACGACCGTAACTGGCCCTCCCCTTGAGCTATATAAGGGGAAGCATGACTCACTATGCAAACCACCCGCACACAGGCCACAGAGACTTGGAGCTTTTCCTCTCTCGATTGTCCGTACACCCCTACGACAGACTTAGTGCATACATAGCCATGTGTCGACTAGACGTAAGGACATTCTGCCCGAACCAGTATACGTTTTTGTGTCATCTTTTGCACTATCCAAGCCTCGACGTGCAAACATTTGATTACTAATTGGTGTTAGTTTGAAGCACTGACACACATATATACTAGCCTTTGGTTGGTACAAACCTTGTGGGCGAAACCAATATCGTGTCTGGGAGAAACTTGGTGGCCAGAAGTGTATCTCGATGAAGCTAGGGTTGTGATTTAGCAACGCCACATGATTGTCGTACCTCTATAAGTTTGCCCTTTCTACCCTAAGATCAATGTGTCATATCAAATGTGTTATAAGCATGTTACTCCCTCCTGATTCTGCATGGACAGGGTGGTGATTTTGCATGACCTGTTCACGTGCGTCGTGCGTGGGCCTGGGACGTGTTTGGGCCTGTCTGGGCGCGTCGCGCGAAGGAGGATTTCATTTTGCGTGCGCCCGTCGCAGGAGGCCTTTTTCATTTTCGTTCGCGCGTCAATTTCAGTTTGGTTTTTATTCTCGCGCCCCACATTTTTTCGCACTCGCTTCCGGTCGAATTACGAGGGCGTTGAATGCTGCGGCAGCCGAGCGGATGGGCATGCGCGGCAAAATTCAGCCGGTAGTACCCAGAACGTCAACAATTGCGAAAACAACGGTAATGCCTAGAACGTCAACAAAACGAGAACGGAGGGAGTAATAAACGACTGGACACCACTCTCCGCGTCTAGCTCAGCTACCTTATCTTGATCTTTCACCGGCCAATCAGCTTGTTACCAGGCCTCCAAAGTCGCTGGAGTCATGGTCGGTCACGCAACAGTCATATAATTCTCTAGAAGCAAGCAAAAGTCAGTTTCTACCAAGCTTATTAGGATTGTGATATCCTATATAGCTCAGTTCGACACAAGCAAAAAAATGTCTTCTTGCCTGTTTTGCTCTTCCACACAGTGGTTCTACTTGCGAGCGAGCGAGGTGCTTTGGCTGCTTGCCTAAGAGGACCGGCAAGACTTAGTGACTGGTGGCGGGTGACTTGGCTCACGGACGCGCAGTGCAAGGCTCGCGTTGCACAGGGTAGTCAATAAAGCAGGCAACACGCGAGTCTGTTTTCCATTTAATTGGTCATGGATGCACACATCCATCCACTGGGTTTCCATCGAATTTTCTCGAGCCTACAATATCAATGTGTTGTATACTTGTATGCAATAATGATCAGAAGAGACTTATTTTCATCTCTTCTTTCGAGGTACGTACTCCTTTTGTTATGTATCTAGATATATTAGTTATATGAATGTATTAAAAAGGTAAAAAAACTTATAATTTAGAACAGATTGAGGAGGTAGTAGAAGTATATGTCTCCATTTATTATGTTGCAACAAGCGATAACACAAAACCTTTCTTCATGGAGATTTTTGTTGTTATTGCTTTGTGCACTTGGAAGTTGCGAAACGGGTTCATCTTTGACAACAAGAACCTAAATATATCCAGAATTTATTTTTGTTTAGGTAAGAAGTCAAACTCCTTCATATCGTTCCATTATAGTTTGGCTCAATTCCTTGTAATGCTTGTCCCTTTTAGGTTCTTATTCTCCTTTACCACCCCGTCGTCTTCCCCTCTCTTGGGCTCTCTATCTTGTTCTCTCTCTCGAGCTCTCTCCTTCCCCTTTGCTCCTAGCGCATAGTGTCCCTCTCGGCGGCGCCACCTCTCTTGGTGCGGCGCTCCACCTCTTGGCATAGTGCAAGTGCCCCCCGACCATGTGACCATACCGCCCCTCGACCCGACAGGCCCTCGTTGCATGGCAGCCGCTTGGCAAGCTAGGCATCCCCACTGGCATATGGGCAGCCCCTCCGTAGGCTCAGCGGACATGGGGGTGTGCAAGACCTCTTGGCGATAGAGACGGGGCGACAACGACAATGGCGTCCCTACGGTGTCATGTGTAGTGAGCCTGTGTGTCGGTGGGTGGGGCTGAAAACTTCACAAAAATGAGAGGGCATGGCGTCCTTAATGTCCTGCACGAGACGGTGAAGACTCGGGCAGCGCAACAAGGACATGGATAGCCAAGGGGTAGCGCAACGAGCACATGTTTAACCAAGGGTGCTGCAGCGCAATCACGACAATGTATTTTTATTGGTTTCTAAATACCCCTTCCGCACTCGTAAAGAAAGTTTTTTTTTGGACAAGGTTTGAGTCAAACATTGAGAATATAAATTATCAGTAACTTTTAAATTGTTGAGTTTGCAAATCTAAAAATTATATGAATAGATTTATCTTAAAAAATACTTTCACAAAAGTATACATATATCACTTATTCATAATTATTTTTATAATAAGAAGTCACATTGTGCTTTAAAAACCGTGTCGCTGTCTTAAATCGTGAGTGTAGATTGAAATGCCACCCAGTTTCACCGCCAAAGCGTAAAACCGTTATTTAATCAAAGCAAAAACTAAAAAAAGTATGGCCACAGATATAAAGTTCAGAACGCCCGCGGGTAGATCCAACATACATGGCCTATTATTGTTAAACAAATTCAAAAAAAAAACAGTACATATCAAGCTGATTTTGTTTTGAGAATAAATCAAGCTAATAATTAGGAGACTACTAATTTATCACTCCACCATCTTATTACGGTCCATTACTTAAGGTCCGTATTGCTTATTTATATGGATCTAATGACTTATAATACCTTTGCGCATCGGGTTTGTAGTTCATTTAAATTTGAATTTCTATTTTCCCTCCAGAGCGGCGGGGGCATGCAGCACCATGGTCTCGATTGTGATTCCCGGTCCGAACGCCATCATGACTCCCCACTCCGGCGCTTGTCCTTCCTCCTGGTTGGCCGCTCGACCCCGACGGCGGCGTAGCTCATCGAGCACGAAGATCACCGTTGTGCCGCTCATGTTGCCGAACTCGCTGAGAACGTGGCGACTGGCTGCCAGCTTGTCATCGTCCAGGCCGAGTACTCCCTCGATGTGGTCGAGGATGGCACGGCCGCCAGGATGGATCGCCCAGAAGAGGTCGTTCCAATTCGCATTATTGATGCCAAGCGCGCCAAAGGCGTCGACCAGGCAGCGTTCCACGTTGCATCCCAGCAACCGGGGAACCTGGTTGGAGATGTGGTACTCCATGCCGCCCTTGTTGATCTGCATAGAGATGGCATCCTCGGTTTCAGGTATGGTGGTCTGCGAGGCGAAGGCCATCTCGAACAACGGGCGCTCCACGGGGCTGACGGGGTCGGCGCCGACGATGACGGCACCGGCGCCGTCGCCGAACAGAGCCTGGCCAAGGATGTTGTCCGGGCAGCCGCCTTCCGGCCCGTAGAAGGCGATGAGCGTGATCTCAGAGCACGCCACGAGGACGCGCGCGCCGCGGTTGTTCTCCGCGAGCTCCTTGGCGAGCTGGAGCGACCTGCCCCGCCGTAGCAACCGTGGAGGTTGAGTATGGTGCGGGAGACCGTGGGGCTGAGGCCCAGCAGGGACGCGAGGCGACGGTCGGCGCTCGGGGCGCGCGCGCCGGAGTAGGTGCTGAAGATGAGGTGGGTGATGTCGGTGGCTGGGCGGCCCCACTCGGCGATGGCCTTGGCCGCCGCGGACGCGGCCAGCTCCGGGACGGCGGCGGAGGCGATCTCCACGCGGGCGTCCAGGGACGGCAGCGTGCGGTCGGTGAAGTCCGGGTTCGCGGCCAGGAGCTGCTCGTCCAGGTGGATGAAGCGCTTCTTGATGCCCGACTTGTTACAGATCCTGGTGAGCTTGCCCTTGAGGTCGGTGAGGTGCTCGCTCTTTGTGACACGGAAATAGTAGTCCGGGTACTCGTCCTGGGCCAAGCACGTCGGCGGGTTCGCCGTGCCGATGCCTAGCACGGCTGCCGGTCCATCGGCGCGCTGGGCACGCCTCATGTCGCTGACGGTGGCTGCAAGGCTCCCCATGGACGTCGACGACACCACACCAGCTAGCAAGCTCTCTTTGGACCTGGGCTCTGGCTACCTGAAAGCTGTGTAAGAGATGTATTTGCTCTTGGGATGTTGGTGTCTTCTCGTGGTCTGAACAAGCAGGAAGTGCGTTCTATTTATACAGTAATCCTCAAATGCTGTACGTGACATGATGGTCTCCTGAAGCGGGCCGGGACATGGCGAATTCTTATACCAGTGGTATGCTGGTACGTAACTGTGGCCACCGATGCTGCTGGGGACTGACTTGAAATGCTGGTCAACCATATGCACATATGCATGCAAAAGGACTAAAGTTATTTATGTTGATCATATGGAAATACTGTGCCGTTGTATATGTCGTCAAAAGTATATTTCATCATGCAACAGTAATTATATAAACTTTTATACAGCAATGTTTACGGTAGCTAAAGTTATGGTCGAAGTTACACGTAATTGGATCTTGTAAACACTAAAAACTTCGTAGATTTACAGTGTGGAAGAAGTGTACTGTAGAGTTGATACATATATGACAACAACAGCTATATTTAGCTACCGTAACAGTACTAATTGAGAGGACATTCCATTCAGTTTTTTTTTTTTTTTCCAAAAAAGAAGATTGACCGCTAGGACCTTGTTCTAATTCCTACTGCAAGCACTAATGCATTTTTTTTCCGGTCTATATGGTGAGTCACAAACAAGGACGTGCATTTCCGCCGAACTGCCATGTAAGGCTAGTGGTCCAATTTTGCTGCAGCTAAGCTGGTTTCACCCGTTATATATAATTCATTCATTAACTCATGAAAATGTGTATATAAACATGCAGCTGACATCGGTTTTTGATTCGAGTTGGTTGGGGTACCCACGATCGAACCCGCTGGCCAGGTTAGCATTCACTAGCTAGCTATATGATATGCCTTATAATTAATAAAGATAAACACACGGTTTATGCCGCCCCCTATCGAGATATACACACAGTTTATGCCCTATCAAGATATACACATGGTTTAGGACAATAATTAAGGTTGTTGATCATCATTTAAGGATAAATAATAATCCATTTTTAGTGTCTAATAACTATTATCCGAGTTTATTTTTGGCCCTATATATATACAGGTCTAATTAAATTAAACTAGAATTTTTTAGGCACCAAACTAAATATTAATACCAAACAAATTTGACCATTTAGTTTGGTTTTAAGCGGTTGTGTACTTCATTTAGCTGCTTGTTATTAGTGTTTTTGTTATTTTGATTAGTACACTAACACGCAGCTAAATGAATAGGCCAATTGGTCCATTTAGTCGCCGGTGGTGGAGTGCCCACTATGAAGCTACCCACTCTGCCACTCCTAGAGCCTAGAGGTAAGAAGTATACATGGCTATGCAGCCCGCGGCCCGTCCTGTGGCCCGTTATTTTGGCCCGACCCGAGCATGGCCCGGGGTACCAGGCTGTGCCTGGGCCACCACCCTGGTCTATGGCACGGCACGGGCATGGCCCGCTCCCAAGGTCGGCATGGTAGTGGCCCGACCTGCTACTCCCTTGTCTGGTTCCTTCCTAATTCCCATCCCTATTGAAAGGATCTAATTGGCCTAGAGGGGGGGGTGAATAGGCAATTATCGAAACCTGGAACTCACAAACTTTAAGCGGAAGTTAAATACTAGACCGGCACCAGTGGTGTCTCCACCGGTACAAAAGCGGCCTTGCCCTACCGGAACCAGTGGTGATTTCCACCGGTACCGGGGGTAGGTCACTTAACAAAGACACGAAATCAAAGTACAACGAGTTGTGATTTCAGATCTAGCGAATACCACACGTTTGTGGATGATGTTGGAGATGTAGATGCACTCCCCTTGGTTCCTCCCTTCACCAAAATGTAGATCGGGCGCCCACAACCTAAGAGAGGGGTAGAGAGGATGGAAGAACACGAAGAACAAGTGATATCACAAGTAATCGTAATAACCAACAACAACAAGCACGCGGGACACACGATTTATCCCGAGGTTCGGTTCCCCACAAAGGAGTTCCTACGTCCTCGTTGTTGAGGTGACCACTAAGGTCGGAGTCTCTTCCACCTCCTTGCCTCCCTCAAGCAACCACAAAGGTTAGCCCAAGATTTCCACTAAGAAGAACGGGATGATACAAACACTTCGGGGTGCCCTCACAAGTGAATCAACACGGGCAACCACGAAGAACGCCTAGTCGGCTAGGGTTCCAAGAACCCAAGAGCAATAAACACAAATTAAGCCAACTAGAACGGGGAGAAGAGTGCTCAAGATCCGAATCGAAGCTTTCCACTCTCAAATCTCACTTCTCAACTCAAATCTAGGGTGGGATTTGAAGCTAGAGTCAAGAGGGAGAGAGAGGGGGCGAGAGAGCACTTGAGAGAGCTTTTTTCTGAAGGTTGAAGATGAGGAATGGAGTGGGTAACGGTTAGAAATGAGGGGGCGGAGTATTTATACTCGTACCCTTCACAGTGTTCAGCCCGACTAGGACCGGTACCGGTGGTGGTTCAACCGGTACCGGTGCTAGAAGAAAATCCGACCGTTGGGAGCGGCGACAAAGTGAACTAGCGGTCCAACGGCCTTCTACCGGAACCGGTGGTGAACATCGGTACCCGGTGCTAAAGGGCGGTACCGGTGCTAGGCTAAAAGTGTTGTGTTGGCTGGCAAGAAGCCTTGGCGCTAAAATGACCTACCGGTACTAGTGGTGTAAAGTCGGTACCAGTGGTAGTTCATTTTCTCAGCACGCCACAAGAAAAGGATTCTAAGTGTTCGTGCGTGCAAAAGTGTCTCTCAAACGCGTTACTAAAGATGATCTTGAGCATTATATCCCCAAACTAGTCAACCTAATTTGTATCCCTCTTGATAGTGCGGCGTTTCCTATAACTCAAGTTTAAATATAAAAACTATTGTGCCACTTGAATTGAAACGCCTTCCGTCCATGAAATTGAGTGGTGCTATAATCACCAAATGACATCATTTAAATCTTTCAATGGACTAACACCTGCGTATACACTTTAGAGAATCGTGTTAGTCCCTAATTTGATTGTCATTAATTATCCAAAACCCACATAGGGGGCGAATGCACTTTCACCTATCCCCCCAACCGGCCCACCACATTCCTTTCCAATATGAGCGCCTCCCTTACCTAGTTCCCTCGCGTTGGCTGTCAGGCGAGGCCGCAACACAAGGCCGCGAAGCGAGCGCGCTGCGACCATTAGACCCTCCCCCCGTTCCCTTCCCTTCCGCCACTCGCTCGCGCTCCGCACCAATTGATGTTGGCCACTCCCCCTTCGAGCTTGGGCAATCGGACATCGGCCGGCTTCGAGAGCGACGATAGCGGCCGCCTCCGTTGCCCCAGCGCCGGCGGTACCCCTCCTCGGTTTGTGACATGGGCAACACCCCCTTCCTCGCGGAGTCAACGTATCCGGTGTCGAGCGACTCATCCACGGCTAGATTCAGCGTCCACGGCGCCTTCGATCTTGTCCCCACCTCCACAACAACGGCTTCTAGCGAAGCAGCGTTGAGCGCCGATGTCCTCATCTCCGCCCCGCTGGCCACCATTGCCGGCCGACGACGTCCGAAGCCTCGAGCTCCTACTTCCCCGCCGGATCCAACGTCGAGCGCCGCCGTTGCCACCCACGGCCCCGCCTCGCCTCTCTGCTCTCTTTGCACGGGTTGACATGACACATGAATTTCGTCGTACCCAATGGGCAGCATGGCACGGCTAAACGGCCCACGGGTCATGCCTTGGGCCGAGAGGCAGGCACGAGCACGCACGCAGGCACGGCCCGACGAGGCACGACGCCGTGTGTCTAGCTAGCACGCCGTCGTGCTGTCGGGCCGGGTCAGCCCGACCCGATGGCCCTGTATAGTCTGAAGCAAGAAGTGGGCGACACACGGGAGGAATGAGGATGCAAAGCGTGAGCACCGGCGTGGCTGGAACAAATGACACAAGCGATAGTAGAGACATGTGTATGGAGAGAGCAGATCATCCCCTCGTTCCCTCCCCGTTTTATAGTCTGGGGGTGGTAACCGCCACCTCGTCACTTGATTCTAGCGCCATGATGTGATGGTCATGTGGCACGCCAGCCGCCAACACGCACCAAGCGTGTATGAGGATTAACCGTGACGGGTGAGTTATGTTGACCGCCACGGTCAATGCATTAATTCTGGCAGGCGCTTGGGAGGCCGGCCAACCAATAACTGTGTTGCGAAACTGGACGCGCCCCATGTTTAAATTTTGGCGAAGTGTTCTCCGCACTAGATCGATGCCCAAGATTTCCTATTGCCACGCCTATGAATGACACATATTGGATTCCAAGGGTGTAGTACCTGAGTCACACAAAAAATATATTTCAGGTACCTGAATTTTAGGAAATTTCAGACAATAATCTTGCACAATCAACTAATACAAGCAAAAACTAAATTCAGAAGAGACAATTTACAATTTTTTATAGCCAAATAATTACAAAGTTACTGTCATAGATCGGATGGATTCCGGCGGTGTGACACGTCGACGGGCGAGCTTGAGGGCGGTTGGGGAAGAAGAGGAAGGGAGGGAGGAGGTGGTGGTGCGGCGGCGGTGGCGCCCGGTGGTGGGTGGCGGCGCTGGGGCGGCGGTGCGGTGGGGCAGGGAGCGAAAGACTGGAATTATTCTTTTTTTTTGCTTGTCTCCCTAAGAGATTATTGACCCCTTATATAGCCCCTCCTAGTGGTACTTGTAATTCAAGCAATCTTTTTAAATGTTTCCTTATAGAGTTGGAATACTTTTTACAGGCAATCCTATTTATTTCATAATAAGAGATTTACTTATAGAGTTGGAATATCCCTTACACACCAAAAAAGTCCTAATTTAACTCAAACTTGATGACAAAGCGAGGGCAGAAACGATGATGACAGAAAAAGTACAAACAGATACTAGGAAAATAAGATAGATACATCGTACTATCAGCCAGTAGCTAAGTACGTACCAACTTCGAAAACTCGAAAAGAAAGAAAGAAAGAAAGCACCAACTTCCAACTTGTTACTAGCTAGAGTGCGAACCAAACTAAGGCAATAATCAGCTAACGCCAAGCATGCTGAGTGCATTGACGACCTTGTTTCAGTTCTTGTAGGTTCTCAGGCTCTGAATGAATCCGTCTATGTAGCTGCTGTGGCACTTGTCGTCTGCCACAATCTCCTGCATCTTCTTAGCATTGGCCACAAAGATGCTCCTAGTTTCTTCATCGCACATGACAGCCCGAATCGCGGCTGCGATGTTGTCACCAAGAAACGCTTGGTCATTCTTCTCCTTTCGCACCTTGACTCCCACCTTGCGCAGGTCCATCATCACCCGCGCGGTGGACAGGTGGTCGATGAGAACCGGCATCATGATGAGAGGATGGCCGTACTGAAGCGCCTCGATGGTGGAGCCCCAGCCGCAGTGCATCATGAAGGCGGCGACGGCGCCATGGCCCAGGATGGTGGTCTGAGGAACCCAGCCCGTGACAACGGAGCCGCGGCCACGGGTGCGCTCCTCGAAACCCGGAGGCAGGACGTCGTCGTCGGGGTGGACGCCTTTGGGCTTCTTTAAGAGCCCAGAGGAAGCGCGTTCCGGCGAGCTCCAGCCCGAGAGCGATCTCGTGCACCTGCTTGAGCGTCATCGGGTACTCGCTCCCGAAGGCGACGTAGACCACGGACTTGGACGGCTGCTGGTCGAGCCACGACAGGGCTCCACTAGTGTCATCGGGCCGTGCTTTGCCTCCGGCGAGCGGCGGGGGAAGTAGGCCCACGGGGAGGACCGGCTTCCCCAAGATTTTGGTCATGAGAGGCAACGACTCCGGTTCCAACTCAAAGCTGCTACGAGCAGCGATAAGTTTGCATTTCTCGAAGGCCTCAGCAAATCGCCGGAACATTGGTGGAACCGTACTGAGGTCCGGCATGCCGAAATCCTCTGTCGTCGCCGCAGAGTAGGGCATGTTGAGTATGCAGGGAACCTGCAGTAGGACATCAATAATGCAAGCAAAACAAGGGCTTATTATTAATGCGTGCAGGGTACCAAAAATGCATCTGGTTTTCATGCATTTTTCGTTACGGTGTATTATGTATACGCATTTCAAGAAGGGAAGGGAACCTTGTGCTCGGTGGCGACGTCCGCCATGGCCGCGTGGAAGTTGTCGATGAGCAGCCAGTCCACCTTGCGGCCGTCGGCGCAGGCGGCATCGAGGAAGTCGGAGAAGGCCGGAGCCATGCGGTCCAAGGCCTCCATGTGGAGGTCGGCCTTGCCGGGCGGGAGGTCAGAAGTGGCCTCGACGCCCTCGGGGAGGCCATCGATGCGCGGGAAGGGGAGCGCCACCAAGTCGATGAGCGAGGCGAGCGCAGGCGCGACCGGGCGGAGCCTCCGGAGGATGCCCGGCGTGGGAGACGAAGGACACGCGGTGGCCGCGCTCGGCGAGGCGCTCGGCGAGCTCGAGGCACGGGACCACGTGACCGAACGCGAGCCACGGGAAGATGACGATGTGCAGTGGAGAGGAGTCGGCGGCGGCGGCGGCCATCGGGACTGTGGACTGCGGACGGCTAGTGGAGAGGAGATCTGTGTCCTTTGGGTCGTGTATTGTTGTTAATTTATATGATATGATGGGAGCGATAGCAACCACGAATTCCAGCTACTCCGTACTATTACTAGGGAGGGACCAACGTCGAAGAGCTGTCATCATCGCCCCGCCCCGGACGAGCATATCCTCTGCTGCTCCCGTGCTGGCCGTCAGGCATCCAGGCCCTCTACTGACCCCGTGCATGTTGGAGTACCCGCAAAAGGAAAGGAAAGGGTAGCCTGCTGGCGCAATTAATTAAGTACGTAGTACTATGAGTATTTTGCTGTTGAGCCATCGAGCTCAGCTGGATAAATACACAAACAATTAGTATTTTGCTGTTGAGCCATCGAGCTCAGCTGGATAATTGAGCCCGACACATGAGAACAAAAACGGAAACTCTCGGCTAGCATGCGGCTGCATGGAAGACTTTTTGTCTCGTATTTGTCTCGTATTTTGCGTTTCAGCCGGCGAGAAGTCAGGACGCAAGCGGCGCCGCGGGAACTTTCAAGTTTTTAGACTCTCTCTCCATCACATCACATTAAATACACCAAAACACATATGTTGAAAGCAGTAAATGTAGGTAAAAAAATTAACTAATTACACATTTACATTTATGCGTAGCGAGGCGAATCTTTTGGCTCTTAGTCTATGATTGGATAATGTTTACCACAAACAAAGCGAAACGTCTTTACGGTGTCTTCTGAAGTTCAAACAATTGCCGGGCAAGTTTTTTGCCCAACTAAGCAAGGCAAGGCTACCAGCTTTGCCCGCCCGAAAAAAAAACACATTTTGGACAATGCAGATGGCCTGCTTTAGTGTATGCCGTTTGGAATTACTGACAGTCAACCAATTATTTTAGATGTTGCTGGATCTGGTCCTCCCATCGACACGTATGTCTCTCCCTACTCGACACGAATGTCTCTCCCTACTTGACCGATCCCGAGACATGAGAGAGGGAGCTACTTGTCATGAACGAGGTGGGCCGGCCCGAGAGTGACTAATTGGGCTCAACGCGACGGCCGCCGGGCGGGAGGGGCTAGGGGGCGCAGCGCGGGGGGCCGGCGCCCCCGCCGCCCCGCTTTCCCTCCTCCGTACGATTCGAGTTTGCTTCGTTTTCAAGTTAGGATTATCTTAGGAATTTTTGGTGTGCAAAGGGATATCTCATCTATAAGGGAGACCCTTATTAGTAAATAAATAAATATGATCTCGCTTGTAAAAGGTATTCCAATCGTATAAGGAAACCTTATAGAGATTGCTTAGATTACAAGTCCCACTAGTCGGGCTATATAAGCAAGAGGCATGTAATCTCTAGGGGATAAGCAAGCAATAAAAAAATATATCTATCGCCTTCGACTCTTGGCCTCCACCGCCGCCGCCCCGCCCCAGCCCCGCCGCCGCGCCGCCGCTCGCGGCGCGCGCCGCCGCCGGCCGCCCTCCTCCTCCCCTACGGCTCCTCCTCTCCATCTAGTTGCTCGTCTTTGCCGCTCGTCGCCGCCGGGCGAAGCCGCAGCCCCGCACGTCATCTCGGGAGCTCCAACGGTCGACGAACACGTGTCAATTCCGGCCCAATCTAGCCGGAATCGGCGGCGGTATCCGGAGACCGGGACGATTCCCCACCACCATGGCTTCCGAGATGAAGGAGTTCACCGGCGGCCGAAGGCGCTCCTCGACGACAGCCGCGCTCGGATCGGCCGGCGCCGGCGACATGGAGAGTCGCCTACATCGCATGGAGTATGCGTGCGCATCACCTCGAGGACCCCGCACGCACGTGCGGCGACCACGCCGGAGGACAACCCGGCCGCCGGGCGCCGCGCCGGGCACAGGCCGGCCGCCCCCCCTTGGCCGCCGCACCTCCCGGCGCCGCGGACTCCGTCGGCGGCTCCGAGCCGCGCTATCCTCTAGGCGGAGGAAGATGATGGCGTTCTTTGGTGACGCTCCGGCCCGTCATCGACGTCATCCTCGACGACACCGCGGCACCGGCTGCCGTCTTCTCTCCCGGCACTGCGACAGCGCGCGGGACTCCCGGCGAGACGGCGTCACCCGTGGCGCCCCTGCCCCTACCCCGGCGCCACGCGCGGCGCTCAGGCCCTGGTGCCACCGCGGCATCACCCCCCCTCGCTACGTCACGCGTGCAAGTCCAGGAGTACGATGGCACCGATGACCCCGATCTGCGGATTCGCAAGGCCGGAGCCCTTCTTCGGCTCAACCGGACATCGATTGGGACTACTACGTGAGTTACGCCTTCCACCTCGTTGGTTCCTGCTGCGGTATGGTTCATGGACCTGTCAAGAAGAAGTCCCCGATCGAAGTGGGACGTGTTCACCCGCCGCTGCGACATCGCCGGACCCCCGTCTACGCCGACACTACGGGGGCGTGCGTGCCGCCTTCCCAGGGGCGGCAAGGCGGGCGACTACATCGACGCCCGAAGTCTATGCTACACGCATGGATTTTGAGGGTCGGCGCCACCGTGTCGACCTCTTCGTCGGAGGCCTGCGTGACACGCCGGACGACACTTTCGAGTGGTTCGAGCCCCGTTCGATGGAGGAGGCCATCGACCTTGCCCGCCGCTACAACGACGACGAGCGGACGACGACAAGGAGGGCGCCGGCGAACGGCGCCCGGCAAGGCCCGGCTACTACGCCGACCCGGCGACCTCGGCGACGACATCGCAGCCGCCTGGTTGACGCATGCGGGCCAGCGGCGCCTTCTTGCGGCAATGGATGACATCGACGGCCGGCGTCGAACGACATGATCGGCTGAGCTACACTTGGCCACGCGGCGACCAACAAGGAGGTCGGGATCATCTCCAACGCCATCGAGCTGCGAGCTCTGAGCGAGTGGAGTCTCCACTATGGCATTGTGAGATACTTCCACCGCTACTACATCCCCATCGAGCTTCTCCAGGACTTCTCAATAATGGGGGGAGAACGTTCCACCGCATGGCGTAGCGGTGGGCTTCCACCTCCCAATCGCCGTCGGGAGGATCGGGCGTTCCGGCTAGCGTCCTTCTTCTCGAGGCGCGCCCGACGGCCGGATCGGCGCCACCGTCCTCCTCTTCGATTTTCGCGGCAACATCTTACGCCGCATCGACAACATGTCGCCGATGCAAAGCATGGACGCATGAGAGATCGGTGGGGCCGCCGCCCGTCGGCACGCCCGGCGACCTCCTACGGCCGCCTCCTCGACTTCACCTCCTCACCGCCCACGTCGCTCCGTCACGTCTCATCTGCAGGCATTTTGCATGCTAAGGTGACGATCCGGCGACCGACCTACACGCGTCTCCTCCCCGACCCGCCGGATGATCGAGCCGTCAGGGACCCTCGGCGCCTCCGTCATGCGTCGTGCATGGGCGGAACGTCCCTTCGTGCAGCCCCCCGCCGAGCTTCAAGTTCAGCATCTGCCGGCGACCTCCACCTCGACTTCTCCTTTCGCCCGACAAGGACGCCCGATTATGCGCAACGGCGACAACGACAAGTGCGGCCCTCTCGTCTTCTACGCCGGGCACGAGTGGTCACATCTCCGATCGGTTCGCGCCCTTCGCCACTACGTGGTGGGTTGGGCGGCACGCGTGGGACTTATTTGCCTCGTCGAGCGGTGGGGAGATGTCATGAACTGCAAGTGGGCCAGCCCAGAGTGACTAATTAGGCTCAACGCGACGACGACGCCGGCCGGCCCGGGAGGGCCGAGGGCGGGGCGCAGGGGAGGCCGGCCCCCCGCCGCCGCTTTCCCTCCTCCGTCACGATTCGAGTTTGCTTCGTTTTCAAGTTAGGATTATCTTAGGAATTTTTGGTGTGCAAGGGGATATTTTATCTATAAGTGAGACCCTTATTAGGAAATAAATAAATAGGATCTCGCTTGTAAAAGGTATTCCAATCGTATGAGGAAACCTTATAGAGATTGCTTAGATTAGAAGACCCACTAGTCGGGCTATATAAGCAAGAGGCATGTAATTTCTAGGGGATAAGCAAGCAATAAAAATATATCTATCGCCTTCACTCTTGGCCTCCACCGCCGCCGCCGCCCACGCGCGCCCGCCCCCGCCCCCTCCGGGAAGGGTCGAGATGGGGACTAGAGGGGGGGGGGGTGAATAGTCCCTTTTAAAAACTAATCGAACCGGCTAACCGAAACAAATGCGGAATTAAACTTATCGGTCTAGCCAAGACTTCACCCCTCTATCTATGACTCTAACTCACCTCACAAAAGATCCTACACAAGAAGAGTGAGGTGACAAACCTAGCTTGAGCTCCTAATCAATTCTAATGCAAGGTCACACAAATCTAAGCACTAGTATTTTAAGCAAGGGTGAGCTCCTACACAATTCTAGTAAGCACAAGCACAAAGCCCCTAAGCTCACTAGATGCACAATGGACAAGGCAACACACGCCTAACCCAAAGGCTTAAATTACCTAGCTACACAAGCTAAGCAAAGTAACTAAACAAGCTACACAAGCTAGATAGTTACAACTACTCTACTCAAGCACAAACACAATGTATATATGAATGTAAGAACAAAGCTTGAGATGAAGAGATTGCAAACCACCGCGAAGTGTGGACACAAGATGACACCGGTGATTTTTTACCGAGGTCTCGGGAAGTTTGCCAACTTCCCCCTACTCCTCGTTGTGTCGACCAACAATTTAGTGGTTCCACGGTTTGGCGAATCACCCGATGATGATTCTCAAGCTTAATGGCTAGTGCCAAATCCCACAGCTGGGAGCTCGATCGAGTCCCTCACACAGTGTGAGTCCTCTAGCCAATCCCTCAGAGGGTACCGTGTGAACCCATACACAAGTGTAGTAGCTCAGTGACACGCTCCACTAGAGTTGCTCTTCACGATCCCCGCGAGGTGAGCACGAACCTCTCACAATCTCTTCTTCGGAGCACCGCACAAGCTTCCTTGCGTGTTTCATGAAGTCTCTTGCCACCAAGCCATCTAGGAGGTGGCAACCTCTAAGAGAAACAAGCACACCGGCTTGCAACACGATCACCTAGTGCCACGAATGCGATCTCTCAACGCAACGCACTAGAACGCTATCTCTCACTCAATCGGATGAACGATATCAAGCATATGTGAGTGGGAGGGCTCTCAAGCACTCTCAAGCATGGACACAAAGTCCCCAAGGTGCTAAGCACCTGCCATGGCCGACCACATCCTCTATTTATAGCCCCCAAGCCAAATAGAGCCGTTGGGGTCCAAACCACGCTTTTCAGCGGCGGCCCGGACCGCGCGGCCGGCCCGACTCACCGGCGAAGTCCGGTCGCGAAGTCCGTCATAGCGTCCGGCCGACAGCGTCCGGCAAAATTCAGGCTGCAGAGCTCTCTGCGGGCGACGCCTTGACCGGAGCCTCCGGTCCGGTGCGTCGTCGCGCCATCGTGCGTCCGGTCACCGCGTCCGGTCAGACCACTGCTCGGTAAAACGGCGATATCTCCTTCATCCGAACTCCGTTTTCGATGATCTTGGACTCTATGGAAAGCTTACTCAGAGGGCTACACAACCCACATGGTTACTTGATCCAACTCACAATGGATCAAAGCAGTATTCCACTCTAAGAGCAGTCCAAGTGTCCGAGAAACATCGAAACAACTTCTCCTTTGCAAATGTGCCAACACCACCAAGTGTACATCACCATGTGCATGTGTGTTAGCATTTTCACAATCATTTTCAAAGGATTTTCTCTTGCTCTTACCATGCCACTCGATCCTAACACATTGCAAAGTTAGATCGCTCAAGTGGCACTAGATGACCGATATGCAAACAAGTTTGCCCCTCTTGATAGTACGACCATCTATCCTAAATCCGGTCATAAACTTCTCTAAGCACCAATGACCGGCGAAATGAAATGCCCTATAGGTTATACCTTTGCCTTGCGCATTTCCATTCCGCTCCATCTCCAAGTGCCGATGCAATACATGCACCAACACACGATCACCAAATGATATGATCCACTTCATATCATCACATGACCTTCTTGGTCCATCGATCTTGACCTCACTTGCTCTTCACCGTTAAGCGTCGGTCCGTCGGGCGCCAAGTCTTGCCCAAGCTTCACCGCCTCGCGGTCCATCGCTTCACTTTGCCTCGACTTGCCCTTCACACTTGCAACCGGTCCATCAAGCAGCCTTGTCTTGATCTTCACCACCTTGGTCACATGACTCCATGTCATGTTTCATATGCAATAAAGCTCCTTCATTGCACCATCACATGTGAACTAATCTCCTGTGTATAATCTCAATCACACATATTAGTTCACCTAATGTTGACACTCAATTACCAAAAACCACAAGGGACCTTTCACCCGCTGCCGCCGCCGCCGCTATGTTCAAGGGCGGCGCCGCCGCCGCCGCCGCTGCCCCTCCTCCCCTACGGCTCCTCCTCTCCATCTAGTTGCTCGTCTTTGCCGCTCATCGCCGCCCGCCCGAAGCTGCAGCCCCGTCACGTCATCTCGGGAGCTCCAGCGGTCGACGAACACGTGTTAATTCGGCCTAATCTAGCCGGAATCGACACTACTCCATTCAGATTTTTTATGTTTGGCCTTTCGTCTCATTTAAAAATTTTATACAAATGATAAAGTAGCTAATTATCATAAAGTATTTCTAATAAAAGATTAAGTCATAATAAAATAAATAATATTTATATAAATTTTTTTAAATAAGATGAACGGTCAAACATAAAATCTGAAAGTTAAAAAAAATTATTTTAAGATGAAGGGAGCAGCATAGAGGGAGCGAGCTGGCATGGTGCCGTGTTCCTGCATGTGAGGTGCCGTTGTTGGCTGCTGATGCTGCATGTCAGACTGAGAGAGAAGGAGAGAGATGTGTGCGTGTGATGGGGAGAGAGATAGGGGAAGAGGTGAACAGCGAGTAGGGATGAAAACGAAAATGATAGTTTCTGATTTTTCGAAGTCGTTTTCGAAGTTTTTTTCCGATTTTAATGCCTAAATGGAAATGGAAGTGGTAACGAAAAAATGAAAATAATAATGGTAAAGATAAATGGATCTGGCGAAAACAATTCTGCCGTCTTCCGATCGTTACCGAAGATTCCCGTATTTAAGCGGTAATTTACCGTTGGTAATTAGCGAATCAAAGGCACACACAACCAACTTGCACATAAGGCAAATATTTTTTTTGAAAACTAACTATATGACAAGGATTGTAAACATATAGGAACAACCTCGACTTAAGAAGGAAACTCTAATAATTCATGTTTTTATCACTATGCCATGTCAAGTCAACTTAGAACTTGATCGTTTATTTGTGTCATTGTCAAGAACTGTGGTGATGTTGCAAATTATATGGTTGTTCTCATTTTCTACAGTTTGGTGTCTTTGTCGTTTTTGAGGATACTGTAATCATAGATTCGACCGTTATCGCTATATATTTTCCGATCGACTGTATCATTTTCAAAATTCGAAATGCCGGCGCCATATTCATTTCCGACAATATCGTATCGATTTCATTTTCAAGAAAAGAAAATAAAAGTGAAAGTGATTTGGGCTTCTTCCGATCGTTTCTGACCGCTTTCATCCCTAATACCGAGCTTCCCTCACGCCAAGTGCGCGAGGGGACGGAAGCAAGTAAAAAAAGGAGTGAGTTCGATCCACGCTTGGATGCCTCACGGGATTTTCCCCATTTTCTGTTTCTTTGCTATTATAGAGCAGGTCGTATATCTTTATACTAGAAGGAAAAGATTTTATATATAAGATGTCGTTGTTGGAGGCTGATGAACTTTTTTTTTTTTTTTGACAGAAATGCTAATGAACTTTAAAAGCTACATTGTGAAACAAAACTAGCTACGGGTTAGCGAGCACAGCTGGAGTTCGACAGCGCCGACCTCTATCCATCGCTTGGCTTCAATTTTGATCATCAATAGCATTTCCAGTCCTGTTGCCGACGCGTTCCTGAAGTAGCGAGCGTTCCGCTCTTTCCCAAGGTGCCATTAGACAAGCGCAAATAGGGTTTCTATCCGACGATGTCGGTCTCTGTGCACTGAGAAACGCAGTCATCACCACCAATTACTGATAGTCATAGCCCCTAGCGAAAATTGTACGGTGATCAACTGCAACACATGAGAAGACACAACCAGAGATAATGTGGTTGATGGACTCTCTTCTTCTTGGTCAAAAGGTAGCAAAGGTCCCTCGCCTCTAGACCGATTTGTTGTCCAGTGTCTGCAGCTGAAAGGCAGCCAAAGGAAAATCTTCACCTTAGCGCTGCCCAGGTTTTCCAAATTAGCTTATATATCGACAAATCCACTGAGCTAGCGTGCAACATCGCGTACGCCGATTTCGCCGATTATTCACCATTAGACGTCCAACACCGTATGGTTTTATTTGGTTGGTTAGAAAGATGGACATCGACGACTGCATTCTAGGATACAGGAAATCAATGTTCGCTTGAGAGGAGAGGTCGCCTACCACACAGCGAGCCCAAGATCTTTCATGTAGACCTTCCATCACAGTTTGTCTCTTCCTAATTCTAGCAGGGACTAGGGGGTAGATGCAAGGGGTGATGTCTCGAACTGACACGCCGTTGATCCAAGCATCCTCCTAGAACAGGATGTGCTTACCATCTCCTAGCCCCTTGAACACTTATGCTTCAAAAAATGCTTGCACCTGTGGACAAGTCTTGATTGGCAGCTGTGTCCAAGCTCTGTCATGATTTGCTTGTTGTAACCAGAGCTATATTGTTTGAAGTGCATATCCAGAGAGCTTGATGTCAGTAATTCCAAGACCATCGAGGTCGGTGGGTCTGCAACAAGATTGCCAGGCTACCATACACTTTTTTTTTTTTTTTTTCGCGATCGGGCCGTTCACCCGTTTTTCATTAAGAGGAGGAAAACCAAATCCAAATCCTAGTACAATCTAATAGACAAGATGTCGAGAGGACATCGCAAGGACTGGTAAAGCATGAAAGAAATAATGCTAAGAAAATGAGCCAAAACGAAAGAGAAGGAGTGGCCGTAGGCCTGAAGGAGTTCCTGATGCACCGTCCTCTGTACTAAGCCATGAAGGTTTGCTACGACCAAATCGACCACACCGGCAGCAAGGTCCTGAACCCAGCCTGTATCCATAAGTCGGCCTCCTCCACTACACGCTTTGCCAGCAGCAAGATCGACGCCGAGTCGTTCCGAAAGACCCGTGCGTTCCGCTCCTTCCACAAACTCCATGCAATTAAGAGAACAACGGAGTCGAATGCTGGCCGCAGCACCTTGTCTAGACGCCGTCGCTGCCTGAGCCACCATGTCGCAATGTTTTCCTCGCTCGTCGGCGCCAGGGCCTGTAAGCTAGCCGGTTGGAGCAGCATGTACCACAATTGCCTCGCCACCACACATCCCGTCACCAGGTGTTCACAGGTCTCTGGCTCCTGCCCGCAGAGAGCACACGCGTCATCGGCCTGAAGGCCATGCCGGAACCTTCGCCGCGTCCGATCCACGGCCCGCCGGTGCAAGAGCAACCAGAAGAAGAAACGCACCCGAGCCGGCGCCTTGGTCGCCCACAGCTCCTTGGCACCAAGCAAGAGTGTGCCACCGTTGAAGAACGCCCGGTATGCCGAAGACGCCGTGTAATTCCCTGACCGCGACCACTTCCAAACAAAACGATCGGATCGCGTCGGGTCCAACGCGACGCCGCGGACCAGCTGCCAGACGCGCAAGTACTGGCAGATCACCTGGGTGGTCGGCGCTCCCTGGATGTCGTCGGCCCAACTGTTGTTCTCCAGGGCCGCTCTCACAGTCTTCTTCTTCCCCGCCCTCGAGATGGCGGCGAACAGGTGCGGCACGAAGGTGCTAAGTCGCCCGACCGGTAGCCACGAGTCGGTCCACATAAGAGCCGAGGCCCCGTCCCCGACGCACACTGACATGCTAGCAGCTGCCATAGCCTCAACAGCTCGTTCGTGTTGCTGTGGAAACGAGGCCCGCCAGAGCTGTCGGGGGCAGTCCGGCAAGCCATGCCCATCGTAGCCGTGAGCGAGGCCGAAGAAGTGTAGGTCCGAACGCCGAGGCCGCCCTCGCACGGCGCCGGCAAACGACCGTCCAAGCGACCTTACACTTGCCACCAGCTGCAAGCAAACACCCCACCCAAAGGAAGGCACGACGCCCGTTTGTCGATTTGCTTGATCCCCATCCGGAGAGGCAGCATGAGATCGCGAGGTGGGTTGGGATAGCCGCATGAGTTACCTTGGTTAGTCGCACACGGCCGGCGCCAGTTAGCAACCCGGCTTTCCAAGTAGGTATCCTGCCGGCGACCGCGTCGACCAGGGCCTATTCATCGGCACGCCGCAGCCGCTTCAAGGCTAAAGGAACCCCAAGATACCGCAAGGAACCGGGCCACCGGGACGGGGGAAGAAGTGGGTCACCATCGCCATGTCTTCGTCGGTGCAGTTGATAGGCGTAACAGTGCACTTGGAGAAATTTGTGACCAAGCCCGACGCACCCGCGAAGAGCTGCGAGAACCCAGTGATGCACTGGAGGTCATGAGACGATGGCTTAACCAGCAGCACAAGATCGCCGGCATACACGGAAGCACGGTGTCGAATCGCCGTTCTAGGTAATGCTGTGAGGATGCGTGAGACGGTCGGCCTCCTCGATGAGGCCGTTAAGCACGCCCATGGCGATCATTTAAAAGCATGGGAGAGATGGGGTCTCCCCGTCGGCCCCCCCGGCGCGGCGCTGGCGCGTCGACCGACCTGTCCGTTCACCGGGATCCGCGTGCTCGCCGTGGAAAGGAAGATGGAAACCCAGTTGGTCCACCGCCCGGGAAGCCGATGAACGTGAGGACCTCCAAGAGGAACGGCCAGGCAACCGAAGTCGAATGCCTTCGTGATATCCACCTTGAGAAGGACAGCCGAGTGTCCTCTGCTGTGTAGCCACCGCAAGCTAGCTGAACCGACCTGAAGTTATCATGTATCGGCGGCCCTTGATGAATGCGCTTTGGTTCGGCGCTACCATGTCAGCTAGCTTTGGCGCGAGGCGCCTCGCTAGGCATTTAGCAAAGAGTTTGCTGAAGCTATGCATTAAGCTAATGGGCCTATAATCTTTTAGCATGGAGGGGTTGTCACACTTTCTCAGCAGCACCATAAGCGCGTCATTCAAGAGGTTGAAGCTTCTCGCGTCGGCGACCAGAGCGCGTGGAGCGCTGCCATGACGTCGTGCTTGATGTGCTGCCAAGCGATCTTGGTGAAAAAAGGCCATTGAAGCCATCCGTCCCGGCGCACGGTCTGACGGGATGTCCTTGACCGCCGCCCAGACCTCCTCCTCAGTGAAGCACGCGTCAATGCCGTGGAGGTCTAGCTGTGGCACGAGACCGCCGAGGGACACAGTGTGCTCGCGCCGAACGGCTTACCAAGGATTGAGTTGAAGTAGTCATAGATGGCGTCTTGCTTGGCCGCCTCGTCGGAGAGCCAGACACCATCGTGTTGCACAGTTCCAATGAAGCTCTTCCTATTGCGATGACACGCTTGGAGGTGAAAGAACTTGGTGTTGGCGTCCCCTCGCCGAGGTACCGTACCCTGGAGCGCGTCCTTGCGATCGTCCTAGAGAGCGATGCAAGGCCGAGGCAGCGGATCTTGAGCCCAGAGCGCATGGTCCGTTCATCATCCGTGAGCGGCCTGCTTTCTTGAATGACGTCGAGGTGCGCCACCAACTCGCGTGCAGCAAACAGCTGCAGGCATACGCTGCCGACGGCGCGCATGCTCCAGCTCTTAAGGGCAACGGCCGTCCGCCTGAGCTTGATGTCGAGGCGTCGACACGCGTCGACATCGGGTACGTCGGCGTTCCAAGCCTCCTGAATGGCGTCGAGGCAGCCAGGCAACCTGAGCCAGAAGGCCTCGAACTTGAACCTCGCGAACGTGCGCACGGTGGACCGCAGAGTGAGCAGCAAAGGCGCATGGTCGCTGCATTCCGTTGCCAGCGCTTTGAGCCGATGGTCTGGGAACAGATTGATCGGTGCCAGATTGATCGGTGCCTTGAACACTTGCCTTGAACAGATTGATCGGTGCCAGACCAAAAAATCTGACAAATAATATCAATTTCTTTTCTCGTCCACGTAGGAAGGTTCTCAGCCATCATCGCATATATGGGCACTAACCTGAGCACTGATTTAATAATCCATACCAATCAGCCATTTCTAGCCCGAGTGCGCCATGACACGGTGGCATCTTTCTGGCGACCTACTCTACAATAGCTTGGTAATTTGACTTCGGTATTTTCCTCACGCTGAGTGGTAATCCAAGATACCTGATGGGGAATGGTTGAACTTGACAACCTAAAATGGATACGATCTCGTTCAGACTTTCCTCCCCACCATAAATAGGTGTGATCGAGCACTTAGCTAGATTCGTGTGCAAGCTCGATGCTTCCCAAAAATATTCAGGGTCCATTTCACTGCTCTAGCTTCCTACACCTTAGGATGAATGAAGAGGATCACGTCATCGGCATAGAAGCTACACTAGAACTTGACTTGTGAAGGTCTCATCCGCTTTAGAATCCCATCCATGGAGGCTTTAATAAACACCCGGTGCAGAATATCCATATCAATAATGAATAACATAGGGGAAAAGGGGGCCCTTGCCACACTCCTCTCATGTGTTTGATCACTCGGCCCTGTTGGCCATTTAGAATGATTCTGGAGGCGGAGCTAAAGAGCGATTCACTCCAACCACACCATCTGTCGCTGAAACCTCTACTAGCCTTCAACACCTCCAATAGGAATGGAAGGAGGGAAGCGGTTTTTTTTGCTCTTAGAGCGTGTCAAATGCTTTGGAGATGTCTAATTTCAGCAGTAGCATTACCTTCTTCTTTCTTATCAGAACCGTTGCACGTTGTATGTACTTATAATTATCCCAATAAATTATAAAATAAATGAAAGAAAAAAACTTATGGTATAGAAGAATAAATTTTTGAATAAGATAAATGGGCAAACTTAGTTTTTTAAAAAAAAGTAAAACGAATTATGAATTGAAATGGAGGGAGTAGTGTTGTTCCATCCTCTCTCTCCCCACATTGTGCTTCACGCGCGCCAACCAGATTCGTACATGCAGCCACACCGAACTGCACCACACATTCATCCACACACACACAGTGTAGTGTAGCGCGCAGGGGTCGGACGTGCGGCGGAGGCTTAGGTGAGATGTGCACACCTAGCTTATTCCTAGAACCTGCCACGCCACTTGGCCACACATGTCGTGCTTTCCCTACCACCGCACATCGGCGGTCGAACGTTAGCCATCGAGAGGTAATTTTCAGCAGCAACTTGTCCAGCTCCAGATGCTACTATTAGAACCGGAGGGAAATGGATGGACCAGGTAGAAGAGGAGGAAAAAAAAAGACAGCGATGACTGATGAGACAGTTTGGGAGCCGCATGCAACAACATGTATTTGCGCATGCGTAGCCGGCCGCCCCCGCGCCGCGCTTGTCGCCCAGCCTCTGCATACTCTCATCTCTCCCTGCATGCTCCGTCCAGGTGGCCAAGCTGGATCGAGCAAAAGCTTTGCGTCTGGTTGGCTGTCTCCGGGTTTAGTTTTTATGATATCATCCATCTCCCGTTGTTGACGCCGGGCTTGTCGTACGTCCTCCGATCCGTTGACGGTCAGGCCCTCCCTCCCTTTTGCTCCTGCGTTGCCGTGGTCGGGGACACAGAGAGGAGCTAGAGGGAGATCGATGGAGTGCCTGCTGGGGCTGCTCAAGGTGCGGGTTGTGCGAGGAGTGCACCTGGCCATCTGCGACCCCTCACCCACAGCAGCGACCCCTACGTCGTCCTCCGCCACGGACAGCAGGTAGGTAAACTGCATGCATGCCGGTGCTGCTGCTGCCCGTACGTCTCGCCCTCACCATCTTAATCTTACATTCTTACTTTTTTCGGAAGGACGGCAAAAGCTTTGCCGCATTTCTATATGCCAAGGCTAAATAAAAGGCCAGCCAGTTTTATGTTCAAACCCTTAAGTATAAGGTAATTATTGGCAAGTAACATGGTTCACTTGCAATAAATAGGAGGCACATAAATATAATTTTTGTTGTCCTAAGAAAATCTTAAAACATCAAGCTTTTAAGGATGAAATGAGTACTACGAAGGAAGGGCCAACTGTTAATTCTATAGTATGGCCTAGGTCTAGGATGGGAGAAAGAACCAAGGGTGACTCTTGGTGGACTAGGCCTAGAAGGTAGAAGGGTAGTGGGATGACAATGAGGATTACGGAATTAAGAGCTGTTATATGGTGCAATCATTTTATAAATAGTTTAATCATGTTTTGGTTAGATGCCATTAGGGCAGTTCCAGCCTAGAAATTATGAGGTGGTTTTATACTTGAAAATTCGTTTGGAGACTACATATAAAAACTATACTCCTAATGAATGGTTTCTTCAAAATATGTTTTCCCCAATCACATTTTTCTCTCTCCATCATCTACCTATGATATCTCTTTGTACATTGGTTCTCTTGTAAACATAGTTTCTTATCTAATTAAGAAACTATTTCCTCCCTCTCTACTTCAATAACATGTCATCATCTTATTCAGTTGGCACCCTAATTAATAAATATAGAAACAAAACTACTCTGATCGATTTAACTTTATATCAGTCATGGTATAATATTTTTCTCTCACAACAAACCGCATCAACCAGCTAACCATCGAAATTTCCCCTCGTAATTACCGTTGCCATGTGCATGAGGGCTGGGTTTTCACTTTCATAACCACCACTATTTAATACCACATCTAGGCATTTAGGGCTGGGTTTTCATAAATAGTGTTTTCACCACCAAGACAAGATAAGTAGACTCACTTACCAACTGTCCTCAGTCCAAAAGAATATAAATTCAATATAGGATCATTGAAATGAAAACTTAAAGATTTTTTTAGTTAGTATTTTTTTTTTTTTTTTTACAAAAAAATTGCGCGACTGGCTCCACTGGTTTCAATGCCCAGCAATCTTGCACTGTAACGCCCAAATTTCTTAATGTTTTCACCGTTCTTCTTTTAGAACTCGCGAAAGTATTTGCATGCATGCATGTCTTTATTCTTACAAGGATCCTCCAGTTGAATTCCTGTCTTAGTCCTCACTAATATGATAATTTGTTTTCGTATATTGCGCAGAAAGTGAAGTCAAGTATAAAATACCGCACGTGCAATCCAGAATGGAACGAGGAACTCACCCTGTCCATCACAAACATGATGAACCCTGTCAAGATTGTAAGTTTAAAATTCAGCAACCTTGGCGGCTTTGTTCTTTAGTGCCCCTGAGCCTGAACCTGAACTCTTTCTCATCTTTGGCGCTTCGATCGATGGACAGGAGCTCTTCGACCATGACACGTTCACCAAGGACGACAGCATGGGCAACGCCGAGTTCTGCATCTTCAACTTCGTGGACATCGCCAAGCAGGACCTGAGCGACGAAAACGACGGCACGGTGATGAAGACGATCCACGCGGAGAAGGGCAACTGCCTCGCCACCGATAGCCACATCACGTGGAAGGACGGCAAGGTATCCCAGGACATCGTGCTCAAGCTCAGGGACACCGAGACCGGCGAGCTCGTCCTGCAGCTCACCTGGGTCAACATCCCCGGCGTCTCGCATTGAATCCCCCTCGATCGGCAGGGACGGCCCCCAGGGGGCGACGCCTGCCCAGATGATTTTTATACTATGATATGATATGATGAAGTATATATGTATGTAAATGTCCCTCCGTTTACCAAATATTTATCTAAAAAATGTATTGGCAAATAAGGAGACCCTTGCCTTGGATGTGTGTAATGCTTGCTTGCAGTTTGGGTAAGGTGTGCAGAAGGCTCATGCTACTGGCAGCAATGCTTGTGTATTCAGTTTTGTTTCTGCGTGATTTCTGCAGGTCTTTTATCCACAGAATACATTTGTCTTCAACATCTGTGAAGCTATTCCATACTGCAGTCATGTGCCGTCTTGATCAGATTTCCACAAAGGCAAAGCCATGTATCAGAGGATCACCATGTAGAGCTAAAAAAAAAAAAAAAAACTATTTGCTTCAACATTGCAGATAGGATAAAGTGGATGATTCAGCCTACTGAGTTGCATGCACCAACCAAAAGTTTAAACTGGTAGAAAAAGGTTGACAAGTCACCATTATATTTTATTTATCTGCACCTGCCATGATTCAAACTCAAGATCTCTGAACACATCTAAAAGGGAAACGGGAACCATGGCCGATCTTGAGTTCACAACCCACCATGGGGCTCCAGCTTCTGGTAAAAGCAGTTTTGCAGAACTTCAGACGACCGAGTACAAAACTGACAATAAGCATACTTGAACAGTGAAGGAGAAATCAACAGCAGTAGTCAGAACAGTAAGTACGATAGAAGGGTAATTTCTCCCATCTGATAGACTGATAGCTCACCTGGACCGAGTTCTAGATCACCAAAAATAGAAGTATATACAGCATTAATGATCTAGCTAGTATGTACAGCTTTGTCTTTCAAGCCTGTGTAGCATACAAAGAACTGAAGAATAGATGGAAGCCAAGTCATTGTTGCAGTCTTTCACGGACACTGACCTAGGAAAGCAGATGCGGTGAGCTTTCATTGTTGCTGCTCGAGAGCTTTCATGCGTCGCGTTGATGCTTGGTCATTTGCACATCCCGGGTGAATTGGGTCCTTGATTTTGCATAAGGAGCTTCCCTTGCTGCAATGAAGGTCAAATGTAAATCCGTTACAACACAAACCTTTGTAATGCTTTTTTTATACATTGGACAATTGTTCGCATTTCTCACCTGCAGCTAATTTTTTAGCACGGAGAATGTTTTTGCCGTCTCTTCCACCAGCACGCAGCTTAATACAACTAGGAACAGAATGGCTACAAGCACACCAAAAGCCATGCCAATCTTCGCAGCCACGGATAGATGAGGGCCACACTCACGTAACCCAGGAATTCCACATAATCCAGCATTGTCTGTGAAGCTGCAGTTTTGTCACAGCAATCATTAAGTTCCTTGCCGTGAAAAAGAGAAGAAAGTTTTACATATCGAGTCATTTCTTACTTAAATCTAGCTCTGTGCAGAGGCCTTCCTCCAAGACTGGCTGGAACACGACCAGAAAGACGGTTGCCATTCAGATTCCTGCATAGCAGAAATTCTATTAGTCTTAGGTTTTGGAGAAGGAAAAATGAATGTGAAAGGCTAACCTAAATTGGAGTAACTAGTGCACTCACAGTATCTGTAACAATGTCAGCTCGCCTAGGCTATCTGGAATAGATCCATTAAGCTCATTGTATGACAGATCCCTCGTAGAAAATTAAAACCTATTTGTCAAATCGAAGTGACCATATTTCCTTGAAGAAAGAAGAAAAAACAAAATAGTATTGACATGCTAATGACATGAGCTGAATCCTTGAATTGAAACAGCAATTGATTTCCTACTTGTAATGTGTCACAAGATGCATTAAAAAGATTAGCTCCATGTGCACTGAGAAAAGTGATAAGCAGCATGAAAAGTGACTACAAATATGAAGTATCAAGGACACTGGCTATTTTAATATGATGATGCAAGATACAATAGGTGCAACCACCAGTTCTGATGTTCTGTATCCAGCTATTACTTAAGGGGAAATCTTCAGACAAATAAATAAATTTACCCTACAATCACCTACCCAAGTTCAATTGGTATTGCACATTAACCAGCTGGGAACTTAATGGATATGGAGTACCATTCACGAAATTTTCAATTAATTTCATCAGAAAAATCCTATTATGAATTAGGGCATACTTTTTTTTTTTGAGAAAACATGAATTAGGACATACTTGAAAGAACATAAAACAACAGATACACTGAAGTGCACTTACAGTACTTGCACTGCAGAGATGGTACCCAGGGAGATTGGAATGTTACCCTTTATGCTATTGCCACTCAAGTTTCTGTTTCACAAGATAGGCAGTTACTTCTGTCAGAATAACCAGAAGTGCTAGCACTTCCTTATGAGTTACGAACTTATGACAGTAAGAACTCTAAATGAATACTTCAATCTGCAATCAGATTTAACTTCTTAACCAATACTGGATTACTCTGTATTCTACTTAGCCATGTCACCATGGACCATAACCCAACCAGTTCTGGCCAGCATTCTTAAGAGCTTAAACTATGTGTGCTGCAAGAGTTTTGCAGTTTCTTTTTATTATAATTATCAGCATATGCCATAAAATCAGTCCCATAATTAAAACTGTCGAAAAGAATGTTGTGATGACCATATAGCTGTTTTTCACGTATTGTGCATAAAAACATAATTAAACACTACAGAATTCTGCATCATCTACTTCTAGATGACATGGAGCAATTACAGTGCAGCATTACGCTGATTCTTGATGCTTCAGCCCATTTCCAGTGGTCTTCTATGTTGCACAGGTTTAATAAGATACACATATTTAAAAATAATCCCAGTTATTGCTGTGAAAATGTTAGAGGCTTTTCACTTTAACAGAGAACGAAAACTATTGATAAACAGAATAATATCAAGTGGTCATCCATTCATGCCAGTGTTCTATCTATACAGAAACTCACATGTTTTGCAGATGTTGAAGCTTAGATATATCACTAGGTATGACCCCTTTTAAACCTTGGTTGTCAAGACCTCTGCATCAAGGAGTAGTATTAAAAAACTTGCAGCAAAAAAAGTATGAACTGCCATTGACTAATATTTTTGAAATACTAATGCATATAACAAGGAGCAAAAACATTGCGGTTAAGCCCATAAATATGACAATACAAGAACTAAGGAAACAACTCTGTGACCTATTAAGCAAGCTGACAGTTTTACTTGCTTCAACCTCCATTTGGGGAAAATTTGGGAGTTCAGTTAGAGACTGTTTATTCGTTCAATTTTCCATTCGTACTAGTTTGAAGTTACTGGAATGCATCTGCTACATTTAATCTTTATGCTTCAAATAAAAATATACTGGCAAATTCGGGCACAGGTTTATCTTAGTTTCAAATGATCAACAAACAAAATCCATTACATCACTTCTTGCATGGTAATCATAAAAATATCAATCCCCTGTGATGTGAATCGTAGAATGAGCATGATCTATAGAACGTACAATCCATCAATGATCCAGTTCCCTTTGGTGTTATCAAACTGGCAATCAACTCCACTCCATGGATGCTGCTGAGGAACACAGGGGTCACCATTCCAGCCAAGTCGGCGGAAGACCAAGTGAACCCTTCAACGTTCGCGAATGCACTCACTGTAGGTCATTGAAAACAAGACAATTAAAGCATAAAACCAATAACACTCATGTGAATTACTGTTCTATGATAAACAAAAAAACATGAGTAGTGCTAATCATTCAGACTCAGCTAAAGCATTTTTCTTCAGCAAACTTCATTAACTATCCCCATGCATCATTAAATCTTATTTTAATTACCTCCATCATTAATGCACTGCTAGATGACAGTTTGCGAGATTCTAAACAAAAGAGGCTTGAAACTTTACTCAATTTTGGTACACCCAGAAAAAAAATAAAGTAGCGAGTATGGAGAATTTGGATAACAACCTTCCTGAGGCAAAGTCTTCTTTTCAGCTGGTATTATCTCAAACACCTCAATGGCATTGATAATAGCACGGGTTCCTTTCACAGGTTGCAAGATGAATTTTAGTGTTGTTCCACTGACAGCAACAGTTTTATTCAGGACAAGTGCAGTAAAACGCTCTCCTGTCATGCGAATTATATCTACATCCTTAAAAGCAGTGTCACCATTGATGAGTACATCAAACACTCTTTGTTCTTCTGCAGTTACCCCATTATCAATCTCTGCAAAGTGAAGCCATACTGAATAGTTCTTGTTCGAGTAACATCCATTTCAAAAGACAAACTCGGTTGCCTATCACTGCCCACGATAGCTGATTGGTATATGCTTTGAGGGTAAAAATTTGGTGCGAGCAATGTCTCTGCTATAACATTCTCGGTTGATATTGATTGATCATCAGAACTGGATGATAAAGTTTGCAATCCTAACCAGAATCTGTCCCCACCCCAGCGAATCCCATTAAGATCTTCATCAAAGGCAGGTTTTCCAGAGCCACATTTCAACCTTTTGGCTGTTCTAAACACTGTCCCCTTTCCCCATGGTGGGCCAAAGTTATAGGCATTGTCATCTATTTGTAGAACTTCAATAGAAAGAATCGATGGATCACCATGACCTGTGCTATGGAAACAAACTGATAAGCTTGTGTCCTGGACAAAAACCATAGCTTCTGCAAATGTCTTCTCATCATCGCTGCTCCAGCCCAGAAGCAAAGAATTGAACAGAGTACCCTCAACAGACACATCAAAAATTGGCTCGCTGTCAAGATTTGGGTTGTCCAATAAAGCAAAGAAAAAGCCTAACTTGATAGTGGCCGTTGGGAACATTGTTAATGTTGTAGCAATTTTCAGGGCCATCAGATAGTGGGAAATATCGAAGTGTTTTCAAGGGAGGAATGATAAAGCTTGGACGAGTGGCATTTGCAAACCTGCCTCCAGTATAACCAAAGTCTCTGTACCACAATGTGTTTGTAGGCGCCGTCCGTACATCATCAAAACTTCCACAGCTTATACGGATGGTAAATGGTTCTGAAAATAAACATGCATTAAGAACTACAGGACATAGAAAAATAGAAATTAAACCAAACAGCTGCTGTAAACAGATGTAACATGCGAGTTATATGCAAAGCAAGTGCTCCTTTGAATCAGGAATGTCTAGCATACTGAATGGAAGGTTTGCATGTTTCCTTTTTCTTCAACTAGGGCTGATCGGCTGATGGTTTCTACTGCTGATGCTGTTTTATTGTGAGAGAAAAACACTCTACCACGGCTGATAAGCTCAAGCGTATATTTAGTTTCACATGCCACCTTCCTATTTCGTCCCAGCCTGAGCGAGTTTTTATCTGTACTGTACTACTTACAAGATGGCAAAATTGTCAAATGTATGCACATGACACGAAGAAAGGTCAGAAACTGCACTGTACTACTTACAAGTAGCTAAGAAGCTACCAGTATCAGTTGGATGGACACAAAAGTTTCTCAAAATGGGTAAGGCTCAGTTCTTCATCTCGTACTCATCACAGAAATAGACCTATAGCTAAACAAACATGGACCAAACAACAACCAATTTGTCCAAGAATACAAACACCAAGAAACGAAAAATTAAGAATTAGGGGGGGCTTCCCTTTCTTCCTTTTCTAGTTTCTTGAACGAGGAATTGGAGGAACCTAGTGCTGCTGGATTACGATGTATTAAGAAGAAAAAGCAAACAAGCAAAATAAACAGAAAATTTGACACTAGAAAGTACTAGATTTCGCTGAAGACGCGGTACCACCAGCACAATGCAAGGGAACTCCGCATTGAGCAAGATTTTCAGCGTGGGGGGCTAAATCTCAAGCTAGGCGCATGCAAGAGAGCTCACCTTTGCTAAGATCAGCCGCAAGAACGCCGAAGGCAGCCGACGACGCGGAGACGGCGAGCAGCCACAGCCGCAGGTGCAGCACGGCAGGGGATCTCCACCGCATTGCGCCTCCGTCGCACTTGCCCTCTTTCTGCTTCCTTTCACTGTACCTCTCTCCAAGTACGAGTCTTTTTCCTCTGGCTTTGGACAAGACACGGCTTTTTTTGGCCTTCAGATGAGTTTATTTACAGCACGCTGAAAAATTGCACGGATTTACGGAAGAAACTCCATCTCGGTACAAATCTGAGAGGATGACCCTCTCAACGGGGCCTTTCTCCTTGTTCCGTTAGAAAAAAAAAAAAAAAAGGCTTGAAAAATCGAAATGAGCTGTCTGGATTTGAGAGCAGAATTGAGTAGAGGCGATTAGAGACGGTGCTAAAGGAAAGGTGGTTGCTTTTATGACAGTAGTAATGGAGGCAGGAGTCGATGTGGTCGCAGGTTTTTTTATTTATTTTATTTTGGTCGCAGCCTCTACAGTGGAGCAGCTCACGTTGCTCCTGGATCTTGATTAGTGATGACGACTCACGAGCCACCCTCGAGGATTTTGAAAAGAACTGCACGGATTCTCCTGGTTGTGAGAATGAATGTCCCACTCCCACCCTGGTTTCAAAAAAAAAAATAGACAAGCTGCCACTGAATAACGGAAGCTAAACTCAGAAGAACAAGTTTAGGCGGCATTCCACCATTGGAATAGTGAGCGGATTTTCGAAAAAAAAAAATTGCGTTCCAGATTATAGAAAACGCCTTTTGCATTATTTACTAAAAGAAATGCCCGAATCTAGCCGGACGCCGAAGCTGCCAAAGCTGGTTTTGGTGGGTCACGTGCGAACGGGCGAGAGAGGGGACAGCCGGGCAAGGAGCTGACGGATCGGCAGCACGGGCGCGGCTCGGCTCAGGTCACGGGCGACGCGAGCCCAGTAGGGAGGCCGCACCACAAGACCGAAAGCTGCGGGCGGAGCTGAGATGAGGAACAGCTGCATCGGCGGTCCCAACAGCCGGTCGTTACGGCGAGTAATGCGCGGATTGCGCGCCAATCAGTCGTCGGTCGTGCAGCGTTGTGCACCTCACGACTGTGCGGAGGACCAGACCCCAATGGGTGGTGCCAGAACCTAGAATCTGTAGCGCAGCAACGGCAATGCAAAGGGGGGCGAGAGGAAACAATGAGATGCGAGAAGGCCGACAGGGTAAATGGTAACGAGATGCGCCCGTGCTTTCTAGCCATGTTTGCCTGTTTTCGTACACGAACCACCCGGTTCGTCACAACTTCTAATCCTGTTATCCAATTATCCCACTCCAACTGCCGAATGAAGCTGGGAAAATACAGGTGATTGAAGTGCTGAACTGCCCGCCGCTCTGCACGTCTCGAACCTGATAAAACGTCAGGACGAACACGAGGTCCAACAACTGGATCAGCGGCGTGATTACAGGACAGAAGGGGGGGAAGCACTGCTCTGCTCATGAATGCACAAATCAAAAAATGCACATCCGGGCCTCTTTCAGTGTTAAAAACCTTTGTACAACGCTCAGAGCAAAACGCAGGACCGAAATACTGGTGGCAGGCAAAGGCATGCAACAGTGAAAACCGCATAGGCGGCGCAAGGACGATTTCTCCGTGGGATGCTTGATACAATAGTTTGTACAACACAGGACCTCTTGAAATCAATAGCATAAAACTTTTCTACAGTTATGTTGATAGCTTTCACACCGTTGCAGCCTCACCTTATTGTACCTCAGTTCCCCACCTGTAAACATCAACGTACACAATAAATTGAGGGCACGGAAACTAAGGTTTCTGGGGGTTGAAAGGTAAAGGATGTCGTGCTACCTTGTATAAGCTGAGCTACCTACTTGTTAACTATATGGTACAAAGCTTCATCTAAGCTGGCGGTAGGGAGCGCCTGCAAGTTGGGCACTCCATCTTGATGTCCATCCAACGTTGTAAACAGCCTGAGTGAAATATATGCTCACAAGGTGCCACCTGCAGGAGGGTCGGACGGTGAGTAACCAGTAAAAAGCTGCCTGCAAAGTGAAATGACAAAAATATTTCACAATTTACCATGTATTCACTTGTTCTTTGGGTAAGGTCGATTGTAGTCATGCAAATAACACAATCAATGGGCTGATTTGTGCTATCCTCTACCTTCCTGTGGTAGCAGTATTTCTCAGGCAGTATCTGAAAAGAGTAGAAAGTGGACACAATAGGTTACTTCTAAAAACTGATATTAATAAAACACGCTATGAACATCAATATAAGGAACAGATCGATAGTGAAACACATCTACTGTGGCAACCTAAACAGCCTTAGAAGGAAGGATTAGCTGCATGATCAATGGCAATGACAAGTTGGCAACTAAAATGCATCTACGATGCTGCATTGCTGCAAAGAAGAATGCATGTGCGATGATAACATTATATAGTTATTACCTGGCGAGGAATAAAGCAGCGGGAACCAAGATAGTGCTGAAGCAGAAGCACTGCTGCTTGGATACCCATGAATACTGTAACAGCTATGCACCATTTCTTGTCGGGCTCAATGCGCATGAAGTTATTAGGGCAACCAAATATGTACAATGGAATAGCAAGGCGGGTAACTGTCATGCCTAAAATGTATTGTGGGTGCAGAGGTTTTCTTGTGTCCCTGATGACATTTGTGATAATTTGAGGTACCCAAAAGGAGTACATCAGAAGGAGAAGTGGCCGTAAGAAATTGTGCAGCTCGTACATTAGAAGGATTCCTCCCAAAAGAATGCCATCTGCAGGTCACAAAGCAAATTAGCGAAAACCTTAAAGTTGGTTAAGAAAAAAGGTAAACATTTGTACCGGTATCTAGAACATGCAAATAAGCCCACATCTCTTGAAATAGTGACATACTACCATAAGTTTTTTTCAAGTGTCTTTTTCTTTGGGGGGGGGGTAAGGTATCTTGTATCAAGTTAACAAAGGAAATGATCACTCTAAAAACTCTAATGGAATATCCAGGTTTCCATTTATAGCAAGCACCAAGTACTTCACCTACCAACTAAAACATGGATAAATATGATTTACATGCAGCAGGTAAAGGTGACAACAAATGCTGTGGATAAGAACCAGAACAGGGGAAGGTCAGATTGATTGCACATGTAAGTTCTAATAGAAACATATATATGGCAACTGTATGCAAACTACGTTGATTAGGATTCATTCCAATTGGCGTGATTCTTAGTGAAAAAGAAACCAAATGAGCATAGTTACTACTTACAAAAGCGGCTGTAGAGAACAGAGAGCTCTCGCCTCATTATCTCCCAACCTTCTCCACTGTTTAAAGGCCTACTTGCTTTCCATATGGCAAGAAGGTACCTCATTTCAAAAATAGAAAATACAACGAATTTGAAGAATGCAGCCGTTGCGAAGGCGTTAAAGAGTGACTCTGTAGAAAGTTAAACACATAAGAAAATGTTATTCAAGTCAATTATAATCACAAAGCAGAAGTAGTAACAAAAGTTAATCAGGCCAATACTCCCTCCATGTTCCAATATAGTTCACTTTAGCTTTGTCCTATGCCAAATTTCTCTAAAATTGACCAGGGTTCTTAGAAAAATGTACTAACATCTACAAGTTCAAATAAATGTGCTATCAAGAAATATTTCATGGAGAATTTCATGAAACTAAATTGATATTGATGTTAATGCATTTTTCTAGATTTGGTCAAAGTTGGAAGTTTGACTTAGGACAAAGCTAAAGTGAACTATAATTTGGAACAGATTGAGTAGTTAATATTATGATTAATAGCAATAGAAAGTGAAATTGTTTTTTTTTATATCTCATGAAGCACTCTGAGGGTAATAAATGGTACTTCATCAATGGTAGAGAATTTAGCAGGTTAGTTGCCATGGCCTGTTGGATACGAGTTTGAGAAAGCTATTATCTAACTTTCCACAATCTCCACTAGGTATGTAACATAACCATAATATAGACATATTTTGCTTTGGTTCAGATCTCCCTTAAATTGTAAGGTGTCATCAATTAAGCATGAACTGAGTAACTAATCAAAAGGGGACTGAATATTGAAGAAAATATAACCAAATACAGAAAACAAAGGCACAAATCCATGAACAAAAATAAATGAAATCCTACCTGGTCATGTTTTTAGTTTACAATTAAAGGGAAGAAAAATTATTAGCAGATGTTACAATGAAGCAGTCAAAGAACAGAGCAGAAACAAATTAAAGTCACAGTACTCACCAACCAATATCCCAGCAGTAAGGTGAAGTAGACAGAGATATGCATCCATGATAGCTTGTTGGCCAATCATTAAAATAGAAACCTTAGCAGCTCCTGTAAGTAATACATAAGCAACTCAAGCAAATGAGCTTGGAAGACATGTAATGCAAGTTGTTTTGTTTTGCTAAATCTCTCTCAAAGGGAAAAGAAATGCTTACGGATTGAGTGTTGCTATGCTCCATTTGTCTAATCAACAGCAAAACTTGAAGGAAAGAGATCTAGCATACCCTAGTTAGGAATTCACAAACTGGACAGACCAATAAAGATAAAATCAACATAAAAATAAAATAAAACAGCCACAGAGGATACAAAAGTGACCATCAGTGTGTAGTTGACTGCTTTGTTGTAATAAACTTCAACATTCAAAGAAGTCGCATTCAATAAGATAGGGGAGAAGCATTCCCCATCATCATCGACAGCGGGACTCTCCACCAAACCCTCCAAACGGTACTTCTCATGTTCTCCATCTAGTTAAACAAAAAGTTTTTGCAAAAGCAGATACTGTGTTAGCTGTAACTGAATATGAGGAAATTACCAACTAAAAAGTTTAGTATTGCCACATGTAAATTATGATGAAGCACAAAAAATTGATTGTGGAATGAATCTAAGAATAAAGTAAAAGGAAATTCATACCATTTGGGTTAGATGACACACGAACAACCTTAGCAGCTATTTCTGTGTTGCAATGTTTCTCCATGTCATATGTGAGAGCTGATAATAAGGAGGAAAAAACACACATCAAAAATTGCAGGAGGCTTATATATAATATTTGAGTGTACAATTTGAATCTTACAATTCTTCCTTTGGTTCTTCTCTTCAGATGATTCTTGGAACACTTGAGAGGAGAAAATTCGTAGCTGTTACAAATCAACCAGGTAAAAGCATGAGATTTTCTGGGTATGATAAATGCACATTTGAAGACAGCTTAGACAAAGGTATCTGATGGATACCAATAATCTTGTGAAAACTCAGGAAGCTTAAACAGAATTTACATTAGTATCCATGTACTACTAAAAAACAAAACAAGCTAAATGTGTGAGCTTACCAAATGGTATGGATTTGACAAAAGTAATCCTCTTCCTGAAGTGGTTCACCATCTGCACCACTAAAAAGGACAAAATAAAGTTTCACTAGGAGATACAACAAAAGGAGGGTGTCTAAAATATTTATATTTAACAAGAAACTTTCCACGGAAGAATGAAATTCAAACAGACCTTCAGTTACAGAGAGAAAATAAGGCAGTTACCTGTTTGCTACCATGGAGTTGTCTAAAAGGCCATATGTACACTCCTTCTAACCTTATTTGAGCCACTCCACCATCGTGGGCATTGTCAATGACATCATGGAATGTAATTGAACCCTGCCCATGTAAGGAAAGTAATAAGTGAGTACAGCATGCTGAGGAAAAGACCATATTGCAACAACATCCATGATCATAGTTAGCTCAAGGTTACAAACCAGGCTTGCAATAGCATTCTTTATTACAGTTAACTCAGGTTGAAAATGAATTAAACACCTGATTTTTTGCATATGGGCTTAACTAGAATGACAAAAGAAAAGTATGACCAAGGCACAACACTTGGTTCATGTGATAGTTGTTTTATTTATTTTATTTCAAAAGTAATTATAGTAATAAGAAAGGAGCTCAATCTACCTGAACATAATGCACCCCGCTTATCTTTGTTGGAGTGCTCAACAATTCAAGAACTGAGTCACCTTTAGAATCCACAAACTCAAGAAACCTAGACGAACCATTTGTTGCACGGCAAAGGTCCAGCTCCTAGACCATAAAATGGTTACATTAGTACACATTTTTTTGAACCAGTGTTCTACACAATATATAGCAAAGCAATAATAGGGTATTACCCAAGAGAGGAGGTGGGGCACAGTTGTATATGCTTTATTATATTTCAAGACTATGGTAGTCGAGCTAGTGTACTTAACATTGGATCGCATAATAGATGTAATTATGTATCTGATTCGTAAATATTCACACGAGACATACTTTCACTGTGAGTCATCATGGCTTCAATCTTTTTCTTAAGTCACTACAGCATAATATTGAAGAAAATGTTTTAAAGATTCCATGTGTACTGTAAGTAAGACATAGCAGCAATAAATGGACCCTAAGAACGAGACATCTCTGGAGTCTGAGCAATATTATGTGCAAACATGAGGAACACATTAGGCACAAGGACATCTCTATCTAAACAATAATGACAGACAAAATAAAGAAACCACACAATTTTGAAAACATGGTAGTGGTACTAAGAATAAGAATAAGATTTGATGCCACTCAGTTGTCTGGAATAGCCCAACAAAATAAATATCATTTGGTTTCTTAAGAATAAAATCAGTAATGCCAAAAGAAAAGACATCACAGATAATAGAATTTCAAAGACTGCAACAGTGAACTCTTATAAGAATTAAAGGACATACTCAAATGCTTTAAATGGTATATCTGATTATTTGTATGCCAGCCAACCCTTTTGATGCCCTTTGCTGGGTTTTCATCTATAGTCTAACCCAAGTAACTGGATTTGTCTACCAGCCAACATGACATATACAAACCTGAAGGCAGGTAATCATCCCAAAATGCAGTTCAAAACAATGGCCATTCATATTGAGTATTGAACAGAAACATAAGCTAACAAAACGCAATATTAGGTTCTAAAAGGAAACCAAAGCTAATACTCAAAACCAATTATTGCATAACCATCACAGGACTATGGAAAAAACAGATGTGTTACCTTTTATACGTTCCTGTAATATTCCATGAATATGGGCCTATATCGTTCTCATCCCTTTTGAAGAAGGCATGCTGCACAAACACACAGATTGTAAGCAACTAGCTAAGCCACAAACATACCAACTAGATGCAAGTACTAGTCATCTGAGGACTACAATCAGTTAGCATCCCTGCCATAAGAAATGAAAGACAGCCAAAACCAACTAGAGCTGTCATTCAACTATCTCCTACTAATCATTCTAAAGTAGAAATGGCACAAGCAATTGGGTATTCCCAACTACCTAGACTCTTTACAAGCGCTTGGATCTTACAATCAAGCAAACCCACAGCATAAAAAGAGTTCAAATCACTATTTCGATTATATGCACTAAGTTGATTCCCAAACCGAAACTTGACTCACAACAGCCAATTCCTATTCGTAGCCATCCCAAGCAGGCCATGGAAACAGTCTCTAGTGCAAGTCCGTGAAATAAAACCCAGCATCACAGAATTAAGTCAAAATCAACCATACTCCACATCTCGTCAATCCGATCGCCAAAACCCTAAGCTCCCAATTCCCTAATTTCACATAAACTCCCTTGCACGTTATTATATACAAAACAAATGGGGAAAGGACTTCCAACCCATCAATCCAAGTCCCGCAGCACCGGTCTCACCTCATCGCCCCACGAACCGGCGGAGGCGGCGGCTCCGACGGACGCGACGCGCTCCCGGAGCGGCCGCAGCGCCGCGGCCAGCGGGCGGGGCCAGGGCGATGCCGACCACCACGAGCCCTACCACCGCGGCCCTGATCACGACGCCGCTTGCGGCGGCGGGCCCCATCTACCTCCTCCCGGTATACAAGACGAGCGCGCGCGCAGCCCTCACGACGACGCCGGGGCCACCATATGGGCCCGCCGCAAGCGGCAAGGCAACTGCTCTTCGGGCGGCGCGGCGCGGGGTGGTGATTGGGGTCTGTGGAGCACTAAACCTAGGACGGGACGGAGGAGGGAGGGGAACGGGCGAGCCGTGGACAAGGTCAAACAGGCCGGTGGAGGAGGGGTGGGGGAACGCGACGGCGGAGGTGAGGTGAAGGTGAGGGGCGACGAAGGGAGGACGGCGACTTTGTTTCGGCAGACGGACGCCAAAGCAGTGAGGCAAACGCTTGCGCGTGGGGGATTTCCGCCTTCCGTGTGGTGGTGGGGGGTGGTTGGTGCTGGGGGCGGCGGGGCTGCAGTCTGGAGACGGGCTGGAGTGGGGAGCATCTCGGGGCCCGCCTGTCTACGACAGTGATGCTATTGCTGTGCTGCTAGGCTCCGTTTGAGGGTGGGCCCGCCTGTCATTGGGGGCAACGACAGGCTCGTCAGCGCTAGCGTTTTGTGGATGAACTTTTAAAATTTCAAATAAAGCAGGTAAGAAATAGTCCTCATTCTAAATCTAGTGAAATGTCATGGTCTTTGAATTTGTCATATTTCTTCAGATTGATTCAAAAACTAGAGTTTCTATTTTTTGAATACGTGTTTTTAATTTTTAAAAATTGCGTTTAGATGTGGTTGTACTTCGTCTCTAGAAAATTTCTAGGGACCCTTTGAGTACAACCGGTTACTACAACTCATGTTGACCGGTGAAAAAGTAGGCTTTGGTGAGGACGTACGCCAACATGTCATGTTCACGAATCCTCCTTTTGAGTTTCTGCATCTTCAGTTAAGCACGAGACCTCTTTGTAAGACTGAATTCCACAAGTTTTTATTGGAAGTTAAATTGTTTTGGGGAATTTTACATCAAAAAAAATCTAGGATAGAAGGATTCGAACGTCAAGTAACAGGACCAAAAACCCGCTACCTTACCACTTGGCCACGCCCCATGTCATTTCATTTTATGAGTTGTGAATCCTGTTTGTTTGTATCCTTTGAGTAGCGACGCCCATAAGTAGCTATCAAGGAAATCAAGACAAAGGGGAAAACTAGTAGTCTCTCCTGTCGTGTAGGCAAAAATTTGTCTCCAAGAGAATCAATTTCTAGAGGTGAGTGTTCCTCGATTCACATTAATCTCTCTCATAGTCTAGGTTAATTAACACAACCTCTCTCTCCAAACAACACTACTTAATTAGGTTTTTTGGTAACTGAAAAGCTATTAAGGTTCAACAATTTAATGAGAGGTAGCACGGTCTTTTACCTTGCTAGAAATTCATTTCTTTTAGAGATGAAGGGAGTACATAATAACTATATAAATGGTGTTAGAACCATCGTCCACAAATGAATGCAAGACATAGTTTTGTCTTTAGTCAAAAATTATTTTAGTTTGACTAAATTTATAGAAAATAGCATCAACATTTATTCCAAATAGATGTTATTTTTTTAGATATATTTTATTTAAGACTAGGCCAGAGTTGTATTCTTTTTGGGGTGAATATACTAACATCCCATAATAAGAGTCATTTTAGCCTTCCATAGTTGTTTCAAATTAATTTTTATTTTCACTTAACAATACATTTTTCTCTTTTCCAATCTTGTCATGATCCGTAAGTGGGCCAGCCCGAGAGTGGCTAATTGGGCCAAACGCGACGGACGGGCCGGGAGGGGCGGGGGCGGGCTGGGGGGGGAGGCAGGCCCCCCCGTCGCCGCCTTCCTCTCCCCGTCACGAGTTCGAAGAGTTCGCCGTCTTCAAGTTAGGATTATCTTAGGTAATTTTGGTGTGCAGGGGGCTATCTCATCTATAAGGAGACCCTTATTAGGAAATAATAAAATAGGAAAATTGCTTGTAAAAGGTATTCGGTCGTATAAGGAAACCTTATAGAGATTGCTTAGATTACAAGTCCCACTAGTCGGGCTATATAAGCAAGACGCATATAATCTCCTAGGGGACAAGCAAGAAAATAAAAATATCTCTTTGCCTTGACCCTCGAGCAGCCGCCCGCCCCGCCCTCGCTGCTACAAGCTTAGCTGCCGCCGCACGCCCTCCCGGCGCGGCCCTTGCCACCGCACCGGCCGTCACCACCATCATCATCCTCCTCCCCTCTCCCAACTCCAATCGACGTGTCAATTAGGCCCAATCTAGCGGAATCGGCCGGTTGGTATCGGAGGCCGGGGCGATTCCCACCACCCATGGCTTCCGAGATCAAGGAGTTCAACGGCGCTAAGGGCGCCTCGACGCCCATCGCTGGATCGCCCGGTGCCGGCGACATCGAGACTACCGCCTCGCCGGGATGGAATGCGTCTTCATCACGTCAAGGACCCCCGCGACGCATTTTACTACGCCGGAAGAGGCGACCCGCCGGGCCGCCGGCCGCGGCACGGGGCGCCTCCACCCCCAGCCGCCGCCCCCGGGCCGCCGGATTCCGGGTCGTGACTCGAGGCCCGCTATCCTCCGGCCCAGAGGAAGATGATGGCGTTCCGGTGACGCTCGCCCGTCATCGGCGTCACCCTCACCGACATCGCGCCACCGCACCCCCTCCTTTCCACCGACACCGCAACCGTGCAGACGCCCGGGCAGAGACGGCGCCAACCGCGGCACCCGCCCTACCCCATGCTTCGGCACCGCCCGGCGTCACGATCGCGCCGCCACCCGCGGCATCACATACCCCTCGCTTCGCCACGCGCTCCATCCGGGGAGCAGACGGCAATCGCGACCCATCTACGGCCGCCGCCGGAACTCTTCTTCCGGGCCTTAACTCTGAGATCGCCCGGTACCGACCACGTGAGTTACGCCGCCTTCCACCTCGTTGGCATTGCCTTGATGCAGTACATGGATCCGCCCAAGACGAACTCTTCGATCAAGGGGACAAGTTCTCACCACCTACGCCATCACGGACCGCCCACCTACCTCGACACGAGGGCGCGGCGCCGCCGCCTCCCACGAGGAGGCAAGGCTCGAGCGACTACATCGTGCCTTGAGAGCTATGCACCACGTATGGAACTCGAGGGGCCGGCGCCACCGCGTCGAGCTCTTCGTGGAAGGCCCACGGAGACGCCGCAACATTTCGAATGGTTCGAGCCTCGTTCGTTGGAGGAGGCCATTGACCTTGCCGCCGCCTAACGACGACGCGAGCCGAGCACGCCGCCAACAAGGATGCCGGACACCGCGCGTAGCTTGCCGGCCCGCGAACACCGGTGGCCTCGGCGGCGACATACAAGCTGCCTGTGTGACCCGCATGCGGGACAAGACGGCGTCTTCTTTGTTGCCATGGAAGACATCGAGGGGGCGGAAGAAGCAACATGATCAGCGGCGCAAGTGGGCACAACTACAAACAGGAGCTCGGGATCATCTCGAGCGCCATATTTTGGGATCAAGCTGCACGGAATGGAGCCTCCGCTACGGCATTGTGAGGTACTTCCACCGCTACTACATCCCCGCCGGCCGAGCTTCTCGGGACTTCTGCTAGGGGAATGCGTTCCGCACCCCGGCGTCGCGGTGGGCTTCCACCTCCCCAACGCCCGGGGAGAGCGGCGTTCGGCAAAAGCGTCCTTCTTCTCGGCGCCCGTGACGGTCGGTCGAGGGTGCCACCGTCCTCCTCTTTGGCGACAACGGCGAAGTCTTCTTCGTCGACAACATCACGGTTGGCGCCCGTGGACAAAGGAGAGATTTGGGACCCCCGTCGGCACACCAGCGATCTCCTCTCACGGTGCCTCCTCACCGACTTCACCTCGTCGCCGCCTACTTCGATTCGACGCGTCACTGCGAGGCAACTCCATGCAAAGGTGAATGTGCAGAGCAACTACACCTACGCGTCTCTACGGCGACTCGCGAATGCTCGGCCGCCGGGCACCTCGGCACCTCGTCATGCATCGCAGCATGCGCGGAACGCGTTCCCCGTGCAACCACCGCCGAGCTTCAAGTTAGCGCCTACTTGGCGGTTTCCACCTCGACTTCTCCTTCTCAGGCCGGAGGACTCAAGACCGCACGCGGCGGCGACAGCGACAAGTGCGGCCCTCTCATCCTCTACTTCGGGCACGGAATTGTCGCTTCCCGGACGACGTGCCTTTCGCCACCACTGTGTGGTGGGTTGGGCGGCACGTGGGCGGCGCCACCTCGTCGAACGGTGGGGAAATGTCATAATCGAGAGGTAGGCCGGCCGAGTGGCTAGTGGGCCAACGCGACGGCGGCCGGCCCGGGAGGGAGGGGGAGGCGGCCGAGGGGGAGGCCAGGGCCTGCTGCCGCCCGCCTTCCCTCTCCCGTGCGACTCCGAGTTAAAGCCGTCTTCAAGTTAGGATTATCTTAGGTAATTTTTGGTGTGCAAGGGGCTATCTCATCTATAAGGAAGACCCTTATTAGGAAATAATAAAATAGGAAATTGCTTGTAAAAGGTATTCGGTCGTATAAAGGAAACCTTATAGAGATTGCTTAGATTACAAGTCCCACTAGTCGGGCTATATAAGCAAGAGGCATGTAATGTCTAGGGGACAAGCAAGAAAATAAAAAATATCTCTTTGCCTTGACCCTCGAGCGAGCCGCCCGCCCTGCCCTCGCGCTCGCGCGGCTACAAGCGCCCGCTTTGCAATGCCGCCCACACCTCCGTCACCACCATCATCATCCTCCTCCCCTCTCCCAACTCAATCGGACGTGTCAATTAGGCCCAATCTAGTAGGAATCGACAAATACATTTCCATTTTTTTTTTGTGTACCATATCTTTTTTTTCACTCCTCTTAATTTTTATGTCACTAAAACGACGGATAATATGAGTTCGGGACGGAGAGAGTAGGGAGGAATCTCTCCTCGCCCATGCTTGCAAGTTGGGACTAGGTAAAACCTAAACTTGAAAATCGCTAAATTTTTAATGAGTCCATTATTCTTTGAAATCTCATGATCGATTGCATTTGCCAATTGCTAGTAGCCTAATAGGCATATAGCGGTCTGTGTGGATTATGCGACTAAAAGCGGCCGACGCCATGACGGTGTGCAAGAACCGTCTAGATTGTTTGTGGAACAACAACATGATCCCAACTTTAGTCTTTGTTGTCCTCTCGAGAAAATTTGGACATGTGAATGCAAAGGTGCTCAAAAAAGCAAATGACTCTGGAATTATTGATAAGGCTAAAAGTCAACTTGGTGGGACTATGTCACATGGTAGATCAAGCAAGAGAGTAGCATCGGGCCGGACCAAGATTCTCTAAAAAAAGCGACCAAGTTGAAGGCTCGCTTTAATTTGGAATTCTCTTACGCCAAAGGTATTTACCCCCAACCTAGCACCTTTGCTTTCCATGATGATTCATATTTAATTAAAACCACCGATGCTCTAGGGGTTCGGTTAGGAAATGATTCTTGTCAAGTTAGTAAATCAATTAATTTTTTAAGAGATTTAGAATGCCAACGTTTTTTTGAGAATAGGACTTGTTTGAATGTTCCAAAAGATGTAGCTGATGATGCCTCTACAATTTGCTCAAGATAACAACATTGATTTAGAGGCTCTAAATTTAATTTGTTCGGAGGTAGTAGAGGCGGGTGATGGGGGCTGTGGACGCTAAGTGTCTCTTGTCTCCCGTCTTACCTAGAACTAAATCAAAATCTAAAAGTACTAAAAAGAAAAAGAAGATTGTTAAAAAAAAAAAAAGATATACAAAATTAGTCTAAATGAAAGGAATATTTTGGAATTGCAATGAGTTTTCTTGATTATAAAAATATAGATTTTTGTCGAGTTAACAAAAAAAAAAAATCTAGATTTCATTGCCTTATCGGAAACCGGTAGAGCCAACTTTTCGCGGGCCACATTGAATAATATCTGTGTGAGAGCGAGATTATTTGTGGTAATCGTATGGCTCCACGAGGTCGATCCGGTGGTATGTTACTAGGAATTCATTTGGCAACTTTTGACGTTGGTGAAATTGATGAAGGTGATTTTTATATTAAATTCAAACTTTGGTACAAACAAGATGATTTCAAATTTAATCGATGGCAGTCTATGGTCCCTGTGAGGCGAGAACATAAGGCCAATTTCTTGTTCGAAATGGTCCGTGTATGTTCTAAAGAAACCTTACCTATTGTTATAGGTGGTGACTTTAACATTCTACGGAACCAGGCTAAGAAAAATAATAGTAACTTTAATGATAAGTGGCCGTTTACGTTCAATGCCGTAATAGACTCCTTAAACTTAAGAGAGATTGAGATGACGGGGAAGAAAATTCACATGGGCTAATAACTCGAGAATCAAACGTTTGAAAAGTTAGACAGATTCTTACCTCATCGCTGACTTTGAAAACAAGTTTCCGCTTACCACTGTACATGCATTGAATAGAGAAATATCGATCACACACCTCTTCTTTTTCTACAAATATTCCGTCCTCAACTTATCAATCTCGGTTCAAGTTTGAAGCTGGGATGGTTCTTGAGAGGCGGTTTTCATGAAATGGTGAGTGATGTGTGGCGTATCACTCCAGTGTGCGGTTCGCCTATTGAAAGATGGCAAGCTAAGATCGGGAGGTTGCGCCAATACCTTCGTGGTTGGGCAAAAATGCAAGTGGTGCGTATAAGAAAGAAAAAACACCACGCTAAATAAGATAGACGAGTTAGACAGAAAAGCCGAGAATGTTATGCTAGATCAATCTGAAGTGGACCTAAAACATGTTCTTAGTGTGAGGCTAGCTGAGCTGTTGAGGGAGGAAGAATTAAAGTGGTACCAAAGGGCAAAAGTAAAACACCTTATAGAAGGAGATTCGAACACAAAATACTTTCATCGATAGCTAATGGTAAACAAGTAAAACTCGTATTTTCGGTTGGAGGATGGTAACAATATAATTTCCGGTGATGCTCAATTAAAGGAGCATATCACTAGTTATTATAAAAACTTGTTTGGGCCTTCGGATGTCTCCCAATTTAATTTGGATGAGACAAGGACCGATGATATCCCACAAGTATCCCCACTAGAAAATGAGTTGTTAACGGAACCTTTCTCTTTTGAGGAAATCGGAGGCCGTGATTTTTTCGGATGGAGCACAATAAGGCCCCGAGGCCCGGATGGTTTCCCTCCCGAGTTCTATCGGGCATTTTGGCATTTGATCAAAGATGACTTGATGGCTCTGTTCCGCAATTTTTATGAGGGAAATTTGCCTTCGAATCGCCTAAACTTTGGCAACATTATTTTGCTTCCAAAGAAAAAAAAGATGCAAAAGTGATTCGGCATTATAGACCCATCTGTTTCTTGAATGTATCTTTTAAAATCTTTACTAAAGTCGCAACTAATAGGTTATCAGCCATTGCATAGAAGATAATCAGCCCAACTCAAACAACTTTTCTACCGGGAAGAATATTATGGAAGGTGCAAGTAATTCTCCACTTAAACAATACATGAACTCCATTCAAAAAAGAAAGATGGAATCATTTTTAAAATTGATTTTGAGAAGGCATATGACAAAGTTAATTGGAACTTCCTACAACAAACGATGAGAATGAAAGGTTTTTCGGATAAATGGTGCCAATGGGTAAGATGTTTTCTTGAAGGCGGAAATGTGAACCTAAAGATCAATGATCAATTAGGTCCCTATTTCCAAACAAAAAAAGGTTTAAGGCAAGGGGATCCCATGTCACCCATACTATTTAACATAGTGGGCGATATCTTTGGCGGCAAAGACTCATTGCTAGAGCCAAACAATCTAACCAGGTGGAAGGAATAATCTCAATCTTATTCAAGATGGTTTATCCATCCTGCAATTATCGCGGATGATACGGTTATCTTCATGAGTCACGATGTTGAAAAGGCGGTTAATATGAAACTTTTATTAACTACCTTTGAACAATTATCGGGCTTGAAGATAAACTTCCATAAGAGTGAGCTTTTTCTGTTTTGGAAAAGCAAAAGAACAGGAAGAATTTTATTCGCGGCTATTTGGATGTGTTTTTGGATCTTTTTCCATTCCGGTACACTGGGAATCCCTATGAATGTTAGGAAATTGAATAACAAAGACTGGAAGTTAATTGAAGAAAGAATAGAAAAGAAGCTTAGTAATTTGGAAAGGAAAACTCTTGTCAAGTAGGGAGGTAGGTGGTCTTGATAAACTTGGTGCTTTCTAGTTTACCGATGTTTATGATGTCTTTTTGAGCTTCCTCGTGGGGTGCTTGAAAAAATTGATTGTTTTAGATCACGTTTCTTCCGCAAAATGATCAACATAAAAAAAGTATAGGTTGGCAAAGTGGGAGGTTTTATGCCAACCAAAAGAACAAGGAGGTCTAGGAATTCTAAATACGGATATTCGTAATAAATGTACATTAAGTAAGTGGTTATACAAATTATTAAATGAAGACGGTATGTGGCAAGAATTAATTGAAATAAGTATGTTAAAAGCAAACCAATTGGAAGTTGTGTTAAAAAACCAACGAGACTCTCACTTTTGGAAAGGATTAATGAATGTGAAAGATTGCTTTTTGGACTTGGTCGTTTTAACATTAAAGATGGGTCCCAAACTAGGTTACGGTTTTGATATCCGGTTGGGCAATAAACCCTTAAAAGACAAATTCCCTTCATTATTTAATATTGTACGATCAAAACAAGATTCGGTGGCCCAAGTGCTTAGTGCAGTGTCGCTAAATGTCTCATTCAGGAGACATTTAACCGGGGGTAATCTAGTTTGGCAGCACGTAATTGTTGCGTCGATACAAGATATTACTTTAATGGAGGAGAGAGATACTTTTATTTGGGGTTTAAATGCATCCGGATGTTTTACGGTCAAATCCATGTATCTTTGCGTTAATTAATAATGGTATTGTATTCGAGTGTCACGGGATATTTGGCGTATTAAAGTAGCAATGAAAATAAAAAAAATTTTCTATGGTATTTAAAAAAGGGTGTGATTTTAACTAAAGATAATTTAGTTAAACGTAGATGGAATGGTGACAAGAACTGTTCTTTTTGCCATATTCAGAATCAATTCAACACCTATTTTTTATTTGTGTTTATGCAAAATTTACGTGGCGAAGCGGTACATTTCTTGTTTGGTCTACCACCACCGACAAACATGAATGACTTATTTGTGCGATGGACTAAGATTGCAAACAGAAAAGTAAATTCATTGTTATTAGCTGCAACTTCAGCTTTACTGCAGGCAATTTGGATAACAAGGAATGAAGTAGTTTTTTGATAAATGTAGACCAAAATCTTTCTTGCGGGTGCTATTACGGGGAACGCGATGGCGGCCGTCGATGGTTAAGTCTCAAAGAGGCCGAGGATCGGCGTGACCAGCCTTATACAAAGGCTGCGCGATGCGTTGAAACGTCGGCGTTGCACTTTTTTGGTTCGGGGGATGGCTTTCCTCAAGATTTATTGGTTATGTTTAGATTAAACTTGTCTTTGTTCCTAGTGTCTTTCAAATTATATGGGTACTTATTTTGGTTGTTCGGGTTTCAAGGTTGGTGTCCAAAACTCGGTTGTAATAATTGGTCGATTCTATCTGTTGATAGATGAAGCCGTATTCGTTTCCATTATTAAAAAAAAAAAACAACATGATCCCAGTCCTCTGTGGTCTTGCTGGTCGTACACAACATGATCCCAGTCCTCTGTGGTCTTGCTGGTCGTACACAGGCGTGTCAAAACTTGTCGTACGCTAGAAAACGAAAATTCCAGTCCCACAAACTTGTGGCTAGAATGATCCATCTTCAGTGACAGTCGTGGGTAGAATGATGATCCATCTTCAGCGACAGATACTGCGTGGCTGCCGGGCCAACGACCGGACAATCAATCAGATTCGGCTATTCAAACTTCAGAGTTGTGAGCGACGACCATTCGTACCCGTCGTCGGTGACCAGTCAGTCAAGCAGTCCATCATCGTGCTGCCTCTCTACGAAAGAAAGTAAACACAACGTGACGGGGATTTCAACGACGATTTGATCAAAAAACTCGTGCTTTCGATGCACAATTTCTCAGTAGTCATTCGTTCGTAACTGGTATTACAATGCTAAAAAATCTGGTAGTAGTAGAGTGCGTTTGCTACGCGACGTAGCTGGCCTTCTCCGCTGCATAGCCTCGGCGAGCTTGGCCCACTTGGTGCGGATGGTGATGACCACCAGCGTGCAGGCCTGGCACGCGAGGCCGCAGATGAGCCCCGCCCAGAGGCCTTTGGTGCGGAGGTCGAGCTTGAAGGCGAACAGGACGGCGAGCGGCATGCCGACGACGTAGAACGCCACCAGGTTGGTGACCGCCGCCAGGTGCTGCCAGCCGCAGCCCCTGGCGACGCCCGACAGCACGCCCTGCGCGGAGTCCAGCACGATGGAGATGACCATGAGCGGCGTGATGGCCCCGAACGCCGACACGATCGCCGCGCTCCCGCTGAAGAGGCGCGCCCACAGGCCGTGGCCGAACGCCAGCAGCAGCACGAAGGTGACGGCCAGCAACACCGATAGCTTCAGCGTCACCTTCACCGCGTGCTTGGCCTTCTCCACGTTCCCCGCGCCGATCTCGTTCGACACCCGCGTGCTGATCGAGCGTAAGACAAGAGATTATATATAGTAAAGGACGACGGAGTGACAGCAAGAACTGAAGCTCAAATCACTCGATAATCTGAACAACTGCGAATAAATTAAACAGGGCTGCAGGAGGTAACGCACCTCACGGCGGCGCTGAACCCGAACGTGATCATGTATGCGATCGCCTCCGTGCTGACGCTGCACACATCAATTCCGCCGACCAAGAAGTCAGTTTGTTTCAAGATGAACACAAATTAGCACTGGTTGCAGTTGCAGCCAGAGCTGAATTAAGCTTCAGTATCGAAAGAGGGGACATACCACATGGCGATCAGCGACGTGCTCACTGTGGAATTGGGGAGCAATCCGGCGATCAGGACCAGGAGCTCGAATGCCCAGTACCCAAGCTGCAGTCAGTCAAAATGAGAAGCGTGAGTTCTAGACACAGCGAGCCACACACACTGAGTGCTGCTGAGTCTGCTGACACTAGGTACGCACCAGACCATGATGGCCGACGGCGTGGCGAGCTTCACGGTGGGCGGCACGTACTTGAAGGCCTCGGCAGAGAAGCCTTTCCACGTCTCGCTGAAGGCGCCGGACCGGAACACGTAGGCGAGCAGCATGAGGCAGGAGAGCCAGAACGTGACCGAGACGGCGGCGCCTGCCCCGGCGAGCCCCAGGCCGAGCACGTTGACCAGGAGGTGCGTGAGCGCGACGTGGAGCGCGAACGGGGCCACGGAGCAGACGACGAGCGGGAGCACGAGGGACTGCGTCTGCAGGTACCGGAGCAGGCACTGCACGAAGGCGTAGGCGAAGAGGCCGGGTATCTGCGCCTGGACGAACGCGGCGGCGGCGCGGGACACCTCGGGCTCCTGCCGCAGGAACAGCAGCACCGGCTCCGTGAACCACCACAGCGCCGAGACGGCAGCGGACGCGGCGGCCGACATGATGAGCGACGACTGCAGGTAGAGGCCCAGCATCCGGTACAGCCCCGCGCCGTACGCCTGACCGCACAGCGTTTCCAGGGCGCCGCTCAGCCCGGTCTGGAAACATAGCCATCAGCCATTCATGATGAGAGACCATATTTTTCCATGGAACACAAACAACTGCTGTGAGGATTCAGAAGCAACATCTCGTTTTGTGCACGATCTCAAACTCCAAACACGAAATGGAACTCGTGAAAACATAGTTAGTTGGGTTTAGTGAAACTAGTTTCATGTCGTACATGTTGGTTTATACTCCATATTTCTTTAAATAAACTTGATAAAAGCTAGAAGTATGACTTCGAAAAAAAAAACAAAAGCAGTCTATAATAATTTAAAGAGAGTACCAACAAAATAATCCAATAGCGAGGTTTTCGTGTTCTAATTTCCAAGTCTCTTGTATGTTGGAAACCGTGTGTGGACTGAGGGCTTCGCGGTCACGGGAGCTACGATAGAGTCCATAGACATTAATTGTACCGCCACGTAGGCACTTTGCCGATGTGGCGATCATTTATTGAGGAAAGAGAGGGGAAAAATAAGACTCTGAGTCTTATTTAGACTCGGCGTCTACGGGAATACGAGGCCGTCCGTCTCTCGCGTTTTGATCCCATGCGCTGCCTACGGGAGATATCGGATCGTTTGAAGTTCTCACCGGTAGTCGCGGACGAAGGCGACGGCGGCATGACGCCCTTCGCGGAGCCCGCCAGCGCCGCCGAAGTTCAGCGTGGCTGCGACGCCGACGCCGCGGAGCCCTTCGTCGGCGCTGCCGGAGGTTGGCGTGCTCGCGTCGTACCCTGAGCCCGCCTTGCCGCTTCTCGATTCGTATTTGGTGGGCTAATTCCCAAATCGGGTAGGAAGCTAATTCTAGATTCGTCGCGCTAGCGTCTTGGATAGGCAAGCAAATCCGATTGCTTTTTGCTCGGCCCTCGGCGCGGAAGCGCGAGACAAATGCTAGTGGATGGGATTTTGGTGCTCGATGGGATTTACAAGAGCGCCAGGCGCCAAACCCGATACTTTCTACTTTTTTTTTCGCATCGATGGATGGGATTTTGGTGCTCCTGGAGCCAGAGATTTTGCGTCAGTCGGCCGCCTGGACCTCGCTCATGGCCCGGCGCCGAAACCACATCTCCTTTCCCCCCGCCACCGCTACAATTGCCGAGAGGATCCTGTGTTGATTTTTATTTGGACTCTACAGAAAGAAAAAGCGCATTGTGGAGAGCTAGAGTCTTGGTGCAATATCCTAAGCTATGGACTCCATGAGTAGAGTCCGCTTGCGTGAGTGCTCGATTTCATCTTCATGAAACTCTCGTTTTACTCTCATAAAACCTTGGTCCTCTCGACCTCTCTCTCTTGGCCTTTATTGTGTAACTAGTGAATTCTTGTAGCGCCCATGCGCGCGCGAGGATAGACCGAATATAAATAATAAGTACCGCATGTAATCGGTACATATTTAGATAGGATGTTCCTACGGAGAAACAATATAGATAGTAAATGTTCAAACTTAGAGCTAAACATCATACGAGATCAATGCATGTGCTATGATGGCTATCTTGACCATCGAGGATAGGATAGTAGGGAAAGCCTAAAGAAGTCATCCGGATGGGAAAAGGTAACGTCGGCCAGAAGAACATCCGAACAAACACCTAGGCACTGTAAAGTAGAACGATTTAGAGCAAGTAAGCAACCCGCAAAGTAGCATCATGTAATTCAAATCAATGAGTTGCTTCTAAGTATTTTTTTTTAAAACCCGGGGTTGCCTCTGGTTATAAGAGAGAATGTAAGATTGTTGATGGAATGCAATTTTTATGGAAGAATCGTCATTCAGGATGGTAGTGAAAGGACACATCATAGTTTCGTGGGTAGACAACGTCATGGCGATGTCGTTAATAGCGAGGGCTCTTGTCCAGTCGGTCTCGGGTGAGTATTGACGCCTCGAAGCCTGCCCTCGGAATCATAGTCACCGTCCGAGGTGTCCTTTGTATTGGGACGGCGTTAAGCTCCCCTGTTCCTTTGGAAAAGGCACGAATAATGTGAGGGATTCGTTTATTGAAATCTAATTTATTTATGTGCGTAGGTCAACGTACATCTCATCTGGTCTTCTTCGACCTCCTCTGGATCATATGCTGTCACACTTCAAACAGTTCAGCTATCAAGGATGAAGAGTAGGTTAGTTCGACTATTAATGGCAAGGTAGGGAGTTATCTTTGTTTGATATGGTAAGAGTCAAGCAAGACTTGTGTCTATGGAAATTGAAGCGCCGCCTTCGAGAGAATGGTGGTTCATCTAGGGAAGGTTCCTCATCGAAAGTATTTGTGGTGCTTGTAAATAGAGATAGGTTCTCATTGTGACTTGGAAGGTAATGTTTTGTACGCCGTTTTCTTTTTTCATCTTTGTAGTGCTATGGTTCCATGGGTTGGAATAGAGTTTTTGCTTTGGGCATAGGCATGGACGCGGCACACTCCTTTTGAGTGGACTAATTGACAGTCCGGATTTTTGCGGTATGGACCGAGCAATGGTTCTAGCGCGGGCTTGTTGAAGGCGTGTCTTTGGAACGCATAAAAAATGTCGATGGTCACTGCAGTGTCCCAATGCACGGTTGTACCACCATATAGGTTGTTCCATGTCCCTAGAAGTGCATCGAGTTGTTTGGTATCATTTTGTAGAGCTGCTGCGACCATGTCCCTCTCTCGCAAGGGAACCGAACTCAACGACAAAAGTCTGTTCGGAACCTTGTTATGGTTAGAGGTATGGCACGATAACCAAATTGGGTGTGTATAGCCCTGGTGGATGTGGCGGTTGTGATGGTGCCATCGTTGGCGCACATCGGTCACAATAACCGACTTTGTAAAGTCTTTGTATATGGGTGCGACAACTCTAGTGGTCGACGATGAAAATTGAACCAGGTGGCCCTACGTAAATGAAGTGAAAAAATGTTTGTGACAAGCGGTGAAGGTATATGGGTAGGACGGTGTCACGACATGGATCGATGGGCTTATTTGTTGCTTGTAAACAGGAGGAAAGGCTGCGTCATTTGGCGTTGAAGAAATAAATACCCTAATCATAGATTGTGGTTGGCGGGGACATACCATTTTCGGAGAGGGGTTTGTGGATTTCGAGGATGTAGAGCTGAAACGCTGCCTTTTACTGTCGGGGAAAAAAGAGGAACCAATGAATCGTATGTTGAGAAACGGAGAAGTTTGAAGTGAGAAAGGAAAAGAGTGGCGCTGCAAGTTGTTTCAACGAGCTGAGTGTGAGGTACCTGGTGGATCTCCTGGAGATTGCCTGCGTCGGACTCACGGGCTAGGGTTTTTTTGGGTCATGGAGGCTGCATATATCTTGTCTTGAGGAGCCTCCCACACCGTCGGATACTATGAGGAGGCGAGTGATGAAATCAAGCACAAAAAACATGTAAGCAACCTTGATGAATCGAGGCCGAGGAATCGGGCATGGAGCGTAAAGTTTTTATACGTATTCTCATCTTTCAATACAAAGCAATTTATAGGTCCATATATTATATGGGTCCGTCGGACCACGATTCAATTTGTTTTATTGAACGCAAAATGGAGGCACGTGAATCTATCATGAAGTGCATAACGTCATAAACGCTCACCACGGCAACAAAATCTTTGTCTAAAGTGAATGTGCATACAACGAGAGATGGAGGCTAAAGCGCGGGTTCTAGCCTAATCAGTTCTGGGTACATATATTACATAACCGTAGCTGAGTTACCGCTCGGATAGTAGGCGCACTGAACAAAAGCGAATGCAAGGACTGAATACGTTGGGCTCTATACACAAAGTGGTGTGTTCCCAATCAATAAACGGATGAGCATAAAATTGATAAGCAAGCGGTGCCTACCCTGGTAGGATTTCATATCCCCCCCACGAACAAGGCGGCGATAGGCCTAGCCTCATCCCTGTTGTAGACACCTTGAGTGTTGAATGCGGTAGCTCTGTGTCCCCATAGAGTGATCTTTTTCTCTCGAGTAGGCGAGGTTAGGAGGGACGAGTTACGTGTCGAACATCAAGGCTATGCACAATGGTAGAACAGGCGACCTATATACGGGATATAAATTTTAGGAAGCTACCTTTTTTTATTTGTGGTTGGTGCAATATAATCTTCAGTATCCAATAAAAATATCCATAAATAAATATAAGATAGCCAAGCAATTAAAATGTTTTGGTCTAAATGTGACTCCTTACGTTGGATGATAGAAAATAGTACTAAATAATATAACATTTGTTTTTCTCTCTTGTGTTTCTTGGTTTAACCTCAAACTACTTGTATTGTAGTTGCACAAGGAACAGATAAATAGGAAGAAGCATAATACAATGGCATAGGTAAGAGATTCGAGAGATAAGAAATTGAGCTATCGTTTTTACGCTACTATGAAAATCTCGAGTTCTTCCTATAGTCCTATCTATCTACTTAAGCAAAAATTCAGCTATAGCTAAGTCAAGGTTACACGGCTACTACTAATAAAAAACCAAAGAAACCAAGCTCACGCCCTTTCCTTCTCGAAGGTTTGGAAGTATTGGTGTATGATTGTCACAGAGAGCGAGAATACCAGTTCCCGAACCAATCGCAACGCGTGACATCGGCCGGGGCCGATCAATGCACCGATGCATACTCCACCAAATGCGGCGGCGGTGGGATGTAACGGTTCGGTTCATACGCAAGTTTGACTCACGATGGTGCGGCATCATCATTTGTTGTTCTGTAGAATATCGATTGTCGAAGACTAAGAAATTACCGTAAGCAACAAAATTGTATGTCTCATAAATTCGGGGCTCAAGATGCAACTTGATTGCTAAAGCCGAATAAAGAAAGATGAAAGGCAAGCCTTTTGCCGATTAGGATTAACCGAGTAGTTCAATATCTCTCGAAGCAAAATTTAAAAACATGGATCGAACATGTACTTGGGCCATATTGTCCTCATCAACCAAGTTTAAGAACATGGATCAAACAAGTATATTTCTCATTTTCAAGCATAATGACCTCAATCTTTTTTGGATTAGTCACGCATCGAAAGGGAGAGCTACTCTAGTTTTCTAACGACCTACTATAGTCTCACAAGTACATATCAATCACTACGATTTGTAACCAACTGCATGCCACGATGGATAGCGAGGGACTAAATTCTTTCACACTTTGATGGTTGCCTAAAGATAAAACTATCGGTTAGTAAATTCACCGGTAGAGATCTGCTTTGCCCGCAGATTAGACTTGCTACCTTAAATGTACGTCGAGCCACTACCACGAAATAACCATCTTTAGATAATATCCGAAAGTTCATTACCAAAAATTCACGATTGCTAAAAAGATAGGCATATCGTACTACTTGCATAGAGTACCGTATAACCATTTTTATGGATAATTCCATGAATTAAGAATAAAATGAATAATGTCATGAACTCAATAGATACTTGATCATATGGAAATTTTACGGGCGTGTGACGCCTTTGATAATGCCATAAACAAAAGTTGCAAGGTGTTGATGTATTCCAATCAAGACACAGAATTGTTAATTCATGGAACATATCGAGAAAATATGGTTGGTTCATTCGGTGTAACAAATCAAGGGAAGCGATTATTGGCACACATCTTCCGCTCTTTGCATTCTGATTATAACAAGCAATAGCACACATCACCTTTGCTTATCTGAAGTGCGGTTTGATCAATCTTTTCTTGTGATGTCTTGGCGTTTCTTTGCTATGGTGATTAGCCAGCGAGACACCATCCATCGGGCGTTGAGTCCCTAGTTGACGAGGGCGGCGAGCATGACAGATCCACAATGATGTCCAAACCAAAACACTGAGAATGAGATTTGGGAATTGGGGAAAGTATTGGAATTGAGCGAACAAGCACTCATGAGGCCGGTAGTCAAAGGGAACCACGACCTTGGCGGCCGATGGACGGCGCCTCGTGGTAGAGCACATCCTCGCTCCTCGCTTCCGTCGGGGATTTGGCGAACGGGAGGCGAGGAAGCGGGTGTGTCGGAGGCGCCGCCCGTGCGGCCTGAGAGGGCGGCGCGTGGCGTGGCGGCCGGAGGAGGCATGGTGGGAGTCCCCGTGGGGAGGAGCGGGGGCATCCGGTCCCCATCGGCGGCAAGCGAGGGGCCCATGGCGGTCGTGTCCACGACAACTCATGAGCTCCGGCGACCGCAGATTCGGCTTTCCAGCATCGCGCTCGCGGCTTCGACTCGGCTTCCCCGGCGACCTTAGCCGCGGCGCCACCACACCTCTCGCGCATCCCCGGCGGCCGCGAGCTGTCTCGCGGGCTGCACCTCCCGAGACTGTCGCCCGACGAGCCACACCGGTGGTTGTGACGGCGAGATGTGCCAGCGGCGCACTTTCCCTTCCTCGGCGGCGGGGCGGGACCTGTCGTCCTCACCGGATCGGGCCGTGGCGGCGCTGGGCTGGGCTGGCGATCGCCCATCCGTAACCCTAACCCTAACCAGACAGAGAGAGAGGAGAAGGGAGGGAGAACTGCGCCCGCCGCGCCCGCGCCCCGCCCAGGCGCGCCGCCGCCTCGTCGTGGCCGCCACGAGATCTGTGCCGCTGGCCGCGGCCGTGCCGCGCCGCGCCAGCGCCGCCGCGCGCTCCGGCCGCCAGCCGCGCGGCGCCGCCCGCTGGCTGGGCTGGCCGCCAGCGCTTAGAGCCGCGGAGGTGGTGGCGCCGGCGCGGCGCGCCCTCCCCAGACGCCGCCGCATCGGAGAAGAACGAGAGAGCGAAGGCTTCGGTAGTTTTTTACCGTGAGGAGAGGCTGTATATATTTGGTAGGGCCGGCGGGGTGTTATTGCAAAAGGCACATAGTACGAGTGTCCGTTTGAAAGAAATCCAATCATAGTTCTTGTGGAGGAGGGGCTGGCGGGTGGAATATGATTTCGTACAAACGAGAGGGACTCTTTTGCAAAAAAAACGGACCAATCACAGATTTCGGGACGGCGTGGACGCCGTGACCGCCGAGATGCTCCACACCAAATATTACTTTTAAATTAATGCCAACATATACGCTAAGTTGGTAGCTTATTTAGTGCTCAAGAAACTCTTATGACACCCCACCAAGACTAACCTTAGATTGAAAATAACTAAAATATTTAAGTGGCGGGTGTGCTATTATAAACCTAAGTTTTTTTTTTCATAATAGTTGTGGTACTATAGTATATGGAAAAAGGAACTATGTATGGTGGAACACATAATCCCCTCAACTATAAAACCGTTTTTTTACGCCCCTAAACTTTCAAAATCGGTTAAATAACCCCCCCCGTGGTTTGGGTGGGTGGTTTTGTATACGTGGCTCTTGATTTCGCTTATGTGGCGGTCCAACTTGGCACAACCTCTCTCTGTACCATATCTTCTCTCACCAACAGGTGGTCCCACATGTCATCTTCCACCTACGGCCGCCATGGATCTCACCGACCATCCATGGTCGGGCCTCCCTCGCTATCCCTCGCACCCAACTCTGTGTTGTCCATTAGCACCCTAGGCTCGCACGAGGAGGCTGCGGTGCACCCCATCGGCCACACGAGCGCAGGGCGCACCGCCCGCGTCCGGCGGCTGCGGTGCCCGATGTGCCACCGAGCCGCGGGCATCCAGCTCCGCCCGGCGCCCGGCGTGCGGCTGCTTGCCGGAGGTGCGGCGCGATAAGTGCGGGCGGCCGGAGTTGCGGCGCCGCGCGATGGGTTGCGGGCGGCCGGACGAGCTCCATGGCGGCGTGGGGACGAGCCCGGCGGTGGGGACGGCCTCAAGGTCGCGGGCGTGGCTACCGGCCGCGACCTCAATGGCCGCCGGCGACTCAGCGTCATTCCCTGCAACAATCTCAAAAAACATAATCGAGGTAGGGACATGGACGGGGAAGATATAAATCGCGATGGAGCTAGAGGTGGATGATGAGAGGTGGGGACCACCTGTGAGTGAGAGAAGACATGTGTAGAGAGAGAGGTTGTGCCAAGTTGACCGCCACATAAGCGAACGAAGCGCCACGTGTGCAAAACCACTCATATAAACCACCTCGGGGGGTTATTTGACCGGTTTTGAAAGTTTAGGGGCGAGAAAAACCGATTTTATAGTTGAGGGATTATGTGTTCCATCATACATAGTTGTTGGGGGTTATGTAGACTTTTTTCCTATAGTATATTGATTGATTGACATTCTTATGAATTGAGCCAAGCGTGCCGAACAGCATAGAAGAGTTCAACCTCTACTCCATTTATCTATTTTTTCCTTTATAAACATCGCATTCCTTTGCATACTATACTCCCAAAGGAGATAGCGTATCACAATGTAAACATCGCATTCCTTCGCATTCCTTTGGATACTATTTTTTCCTTTGTAAACATCGCATTTGCTTTTGCATACTATTTTTTCCTTTGTAAACATTGCATTCCTACGCTATCTCCTTGAGTATATATATATATAGTATAACAGTGTATGGTTTCCCAAGGAGATAGCGTATCAGAATATGCAAAGGAATGCGATGTTTACAAAGAAAAAAAAATAGTATGCAAAGGAATGACGTGCGAAGCCATGCATCACCAAAAAGTCTGAAAATCGTGAGTAATAGAGCATGCGCATTTGACTGCGTTTGGTTTCAGGGTCAGGATCCGTGGACAGCTCTTCATTGCTACGTAGGCACAAACAGACATGCACGTTTTTTTGGCAAGCGATAAATGGTCCAGTGTTTCGTGCTTCTGGGGTACTCATCATGAATGGCCAGTTGATGGCCCAGTGTTTCAGGCAAAACTCACTATTATTATTCTTCTCCGGTACTTAAATGATTTCTTTTTCTTTTTTATGAAAACAACTTTAGCTTCACTTCTTCGGTCAAAAAAAAACTTAGCTTCACTTCACTAGTGAAATTACTTTATGCAACCGAAGAAAACAGAACTGCTTCAAACAAGACTTAATTAAGATGAGTAGTAGCGACCGTAAAAGAGAGGAAACAAGGCGATAAGTAGGTGACTCTGACCGATTCATGAAGCCCAAAGTCTCGAAACGCAGCTCGAATGTGGCCTGGCCACTGGCCTCCGTTGTTTCCCACACTCGCAGAACAAGTCTCAGTTTCTGGTCTCTCTAACTCTGATCTGACCAGCCGCCGAGCGCCGATGCATGCTCGACCCTCCTCCTATCTGATCCGGTTCGAGTCCAACGGGCAACAGGGCTGCCACACGCACGCTTAGGGTGTGTTTGGTTACCAGAGACTAAGACTAATTTTTAGTCTCATTTTAGTCCTAAATAACCAAACATGAGGACTAGGGGGACTAATTTTTTAGTCACAATTAGTTTTCATTTTTACTAGACTCTTGGGAGGGGCTACGGACTAATTTTTAGTCCCTATTTAGTCTCTAGTCTATAGTCCCTCCATCCAAACATGCCCTTAGCCGCCCGCCAACGCCCTTCTGCTGGGCGCCGTATACATGCACACGAGCGCGCCCGACGCAGGCGCGCGATACGCACGGGCGCAGCCTGGGGCAGCGGGCCAAGGCCCGTGCGGAGGCGGGGACCTAACCTCGCGCCGACCACCCCTTTGGTGGGCCGGGCCACGGCCCGCGACGCGTGCCTGACGATCGCTTGGAGCCCGGACGACACGACGACGACGCCGGAGGCGAGACGAAGCCGCGACGACGAGTGAGTTCCGGGCCGGTTAGGGTCGGCGAGCTCCCCCCGGTTGTAGAATGAGCCCGGTCGTCGACGACGGCGGTGGTCGGCGGTGAGCGTGGCGGGGCGGGGGCCGGACTCATCCGACCGGGTATGGGTAGGGGGGGGGGGAGGGAGGAGGTCGTCCATGGCGGGTTGGAGGTTGGAGGCTCGGAGGCTGGGGCGTCCATAGCGGCTAGGGTTTCTCGGCGGGGAGAAGAATAGAGGGGGGGGGAGGCGGGGCCGCCGGGCGCCCTAGGCGCGGCCCTAGCTCGCCGGAGCTCCCGGCGAGCCCTAGGACACCGGGGCGGCGGGGGGGGGCAGCGGGCGAGCGCGTCGGGGAGGAGGAAGACGAAGGAGGCGCCGGAGCGGGTTTTTGGGTGGGCCGGCCCACCTAAAAGGTGGTCGGCGACTAACACCTCCCGTCGCGGAGGCGGTCGGGACATGTAACGCTGCGCCGCTGGCCAACCATCAACGTACCGTGTGCCTTGGCGACACACACAACATCGTCCTTCGTTCCGGCCACACACATATACTCCTATCCTATACTCGTATAATGCATGCACAGGTACATAAAAATAAAAACACCAGGAAAACGGCACATGGAAGGAGAGGAGGAGGAGGAAGGACCGAACACCGAATGAAGCGGCTGACGGTCACCGGCCTCTGAGTTCTGGCGACCACGGAAATACAGTAAAACCGACGGCGACCGATCGAAGCGGCGGCGTGCGTAGTACGTACGTCGGTACGTGCCGTGCCGCGGTGTCGCACGCCACGCGAACCTCGAGTTGCTTATCGTTTCGTGGCTGACAAGTGACAACTTCACAGCGAGCGAGCGAACAGCGCTGGCCCGCGACTATTGGTTGGTGGTTGGTTGTTGGTTCAATTCATCCCGCGCGCGGCAGCGGCGGCAGAGATCAGCTGAGAGTTTAAAGCTGCGCAGGCAGTGGACAAGCTTTGCTTCGCTTGGCCAGGCATGCTTGTATTAATTCGTGGATCGGAATATGTATTGATTGGGATAGCACTTGCAGATCAAACAATCAATGGTGCACGCTCCGCCTGCCTGCGTGCTTAATTGCCTTGAATTTCTCAACCGAACCGCTTCATTTTGTCCTTGTCACGTCCTTCTTTTTTTTTTTTTTTTGACAAGATTGTCACGTCTCTTTGAATATTGCCGGTTACTACAGTAGTACCAACAGTTGAGCGGAGCCCGGCCGGGATCTTCCAGAGGTTATTATTTAAGTAAGGAGGAGTGTAGGTGCAAAAACAAATGCGCTACAAATGTCAACTGCCCGTGGAGCACGGGCGTTGAACATAGGAGCGGCGAGTGTAGGTACGGTGTAGTAGCCCCTTTGTTATTGATTTTACCAGTAGGGATAGATCAGGGCTTTGGCGCCTCCTGATCACTCCAGTTCCAGCTGCTCATGCCGCTGCAAACCATCACCGTGTCCAAACGACGATCCCAGCAACATCAAACGAAGCATGATGGTCAAGGGAACTCGGAACGCAAAATCACTTTGTGAACTTATGATGCGTGCTAGCCTGGTGTCGTCTGCTAGGGTCATCTTTCCCTCCGTCCCACCGAGTTTGTCATCCCGGTTTCCGTCTTTATATTATTCAATCTTACGTCTTATTCAAATTTTTACACATATATAATTTATTTTGTTACGACTTATTTTATCAATGAAGATTCTTGAATATTGATTAATTTATTTTATAATTTACATAAATATTTTGAATAAGGCGGATGGTCAAACATGAAGTTTAAAAGTAAAAAAACGACAAACACTATGGACAGAGGTAGTATGCAAGAGCAAAGAGGCCAGCGAAGAACCGGTCCACCGACCACCGGCATGTGGCGGCGGGTGCGTGCGTGTATGTGATCCGGATCCGCCGCCTGGAGAAGCGGCAGCTCGGCGATCGAGAATGGATCGGAGATTTTTCTTCACAGTACACTAACATGATGCACGCACGCATGGCAAGAGAGCGCTCGAGGGAGATGAAGGAGATATGATGAGATGGGTGGGGCGCGCGTACGTACCATGAAGGCGTAGCCGGTGACGGTGGCCCAGGAGTTGCCGAGCGTGGCGCCGGCGAGGTGGACGTCGCCGAGGTGGCCCGAGAACATCACCGACACCAGCGGGATGCCGTAGAAGGCCATGTTCGTCAGCACCATCGGTACCGCGAACACCAGCTGCGCGCGCGCCTCCACCGTGTCCACCACGCGGTCCACCCACGACGACGGCGGCCGCAGGCGCGGCGACGACGACGGCTCGCCACCGCCGGCCTCGGCGCCGAGCAGCAGGGCCGCCGAAGACATGTTGCTGCTGCTGTTGCTGCCGTCCGACGACGGACCAGAGGAGCCGTTGGCCGGCGTCTGCGGGGTGCCGGATGAGCTCGCGGCGAACGGCCGACGCTGACCAGGTAGGAATAGTAGCCTCCGCCTCCCCGCTGCTGCTGCTCCCGCTGGCCGGCGACCTACCAAGAAGCGTGGAGCGGTGGTGGTGCTTATATCGTGCACGCGGCCTCGGTCTCTTTGCCTGAGGCGCTCGTGGGGAAAAAATGGCGTGGAACTCTGACTCAGGGTTTTTTACCGTTCGGTTTACCGCGGTAAATCGCGGTAACCGTTTTTACCGCCCGGTCCGGTTACGGACGGGTGGTAAAAAGAATTCAAATTCAAAATTTGAAAGTTGAAAAAAATCGTGAAAAAAAAAATCGTGAAAAAATTGTGTAAAATAGTTCGTGATTTATAGAAGCCAACGGTGTAATACTTTTTCAAATTTGAGTTCGTTTTGGTATAAAAAAATTTGAATTGAAGTTTGAAAAAAAAAAAAAAAAAAATACACAAAAGGCCCATTAAGGCCCATTAAATCATGAAGGTCGAAAAACATACCAAACACACTCAAATTTAAGTAATTTTGACATCATTGGATTCTACAAATCATGAAGTATTTTTAGGAATTTTTTTAGCATTTTAAAAAAAAATTACATTTTGAATTTTAAAAAAACCGTTCAAATTTAGCTCAAACCGCCGGTAAACTCGCTCAAGCGAGGCGGTATAAATTCAAACCGCCCGGTTTACCGGAGTTTTTACCGAATGCACGAAAATTTTGAATCCATTTGAATTCAAAACCCAAACCGTCCGATAACCGGCGGTTTACCGTGCCGGACCGTAAGCCGAAAACCGGACCTCCGGCGGTTTGGTTAATCGGTCGGTAAAAAAACCCTGCTCTGACTCAGCCGTGAGCATAGCGTTGAGCCGTGAGTGAAAACTCTAGAATGCAGTGTACTGTCACGTGCGACGCTGCTGCTCGGAACGGCGAAAAAGAAAGATTTATTCGAGTGGGTCCAGCTAGTTATCATCCAAGTGTAGAATTACGTTTTTGGGCCAATTAAGTACGTGTGGAATTGGAGGTGATGTGGAGGCGAGAGAAGAAGAGATATCTCAATCACTAGCGATGAGTTCGGCCATGATTCCTGTAGCACCTTAGTTACCTGGCACTACGTGGTTGTCGAGTTTTCCTTCTTTCTTTCTTTCTTTCGTGTTGTGCCATCTCAGCCGGCAATTTGCGTCGAACCGTTGCGGACGCCCTAAGCTGACTGATACTGATGCTGATAAACAAACATGCATTCACATTGGTGCGGCACCGTTATAAATATTTTTTTCCTGAAATAAATTATGTGGCACTGTGTGTATATAGTTGCGCATGCAGCATGAGTTCCTCTAGATGCTTCAGGGTAGAAAACGTGTATACTATCTAGACGGTATCGCGATTCGTGTGGCGCCGTCGCATATATGCATTTCTCCTTGGGAAAAAAATTATATACGGCACCGTTGCATGTTGGAATGTTGCACGACACCGCTTTCGCGAGTCGGCTGGGGCGTTCGGTATAAACCGGCGGTTCGGTTTGGTTGGTTCGGTTCGGTGTCAAGAAACCGGTTTTCAGGATTACAAAACTGATCGGTTTATTAGATTTTCTAAAACCGACAATTTAAACCGTTTTTTTCGGTTTTCGGTTTTACCGAATAGAACCGATACCTCCGGCTTTCGGCTGACTCCACTCAATGGCACGCCGCCCGTCGCTTCGCCGGATGCCGCCCGCCGCTCCGCTTCGTCGCGCCGCCCGCGGCTTCGCGGATCGCCCCGCTGCTTTCGGCCGCCGCCGCCGCCGCCGCTTTCGCTCGGCTGGCTCCTTCGCCGCCGCTAGCCGCCCGCTAGCCACGCCCGATGCGTCCGTCGGCGCTGCCTTTCGCCGCCCGCCCGCTTCGCCCGGTCACCCGTTGCTTTCGGCGCGCTAGCCCGCTAAGGGTTAGGTTAGGCGAGGGAGTCGGGAGCGGCGATTCGCCGTGGCTAGCGTGAGGTGAGGGAGGGACGGGGGTCACTTCGGTGACTTTCGAGGCGATGGCGTGGGTTGTTCTTTGGACCGCTGGTTGGGTTGGGTTGGAAATCTAAAAGTTCATGGGTTGCAACAAAGTTAGGTTATTTCGGGATTTCGGTTCGGTTTGGGCAGAAACCGATCCCAAAGCAAAAAAACCGGCGGAGGAAAAGAAACCGATCGAACGAAAAACCGAAAAACCGAGATTTCGGTTCGGTTTCGGTTCGGTTGATTCGGTGATCGGTTTTTCGGTAAAAAGTGCCCGGGGTGATTCGCGAGAACCGCGGAGGCTCCATCTGCGCCTTAGTATTAGTATCATGTGGTTGTAAAACTTTGTTTACATGCTTTAGGGACTGAAGTACGTGTGTGTGGAACCAAACGGTGCCCCCACATGCTTAATTAGGTTGGGTGGAGTGGAGCAGTATCTATTACTCCCTCGTTTCAAATTATAAGTCACTTTAATTTTTTGGCACATCTATTTTGTTATGTATTTAGACAAATTATTATGTCTAGATACATAGCAAAATGGATAAACCAAAAAAAATCAAAATAACTTACAATTTGAAATGGAGGGAGTATATACATACTCCCTTCTACTAAAGAGTGGTGACTTGAACTTCAAGATTTGCGGCTCGGTCCTTGAAGGTGCTCATAGGGGTAGGGTTTGCGTACGTGTCATGACCGGTGTGGGCCAGCCGGGAAGGGCTAAAAGGGCTGACGCGCGGCCGCCGCCCGACCTCTGAGGGGCGGGCGGGGGAGGGGGAGTCGGCGTGTGGGGCGCCCCGCCTCCTTCCTCCCTCCCTCCGCGTCCCAACTCGCCTTCGTCTTCAAGTTAGGATTATCTTAGTATTTTTTTGTGTGTAAAAGGGAATATTCAATCTATAAGGAAGGCCCTTATTAGGAAATAAATAAATATTGCTTGTAAAAGGTATTCCAATCATATAATGAAACCTTTATAGAGATTGCTTAGATTACAAAGTCGCACTAAGTAGGGCTATATAAGCGCAGGCATATAATCTCTTTGGGGATAAGCAAGCAATAAAAATATAGTTCGTATCTATCTAGCTCTGTCTTCCTCCTCCACCGCCGCCGCACTTCGCCCACAGCCCCCCTCCCATGACGGCTGCCGCGCTGCCGCCCCTCTCTGTCCTCGCCACGGCCCCTCCCCTCCTCATTGCCGCCTTCTCTTGCCGCTTTGCTCGTCGCCGCGGCGAAGATCAACCCCCTACGCCACCCGGACTCCAGCGGTCGGCGAACCGCGTGTGATTCGGCCCAATCTAGCGGGTTACGGATACCGGTATCCGGAGACCGGGGCGATTCCCACCACCGATGGCTTCGGAGATAAGGGAGTTCACCGCGGTGAAGGCGCTCACCGGCGACAAGCTGGCGTCAAGATCCGCGCCGCGCCGGCGAGATGGGAGACGCGTCGTCGTTGCATGGAAATGCGTCTTCATCACCTGAGACTTCCCACGCTGAGCGACCACGGCGGAGGAGAGCCGGCGGCTGCCGTTGCGCTGGCACAGGGCCGCCGCCCGGAGCATCCCTGGCGCCGCTACCCGCGACCCCCGTCGGCGGCTCCGACCGCCATCCTCTGTTGAGGAAGAGGGCGACGGTATGCGTGGCGCCGCCGCCGTCGCCGACGTCATCCTCCGACAACACCGGCCACCCTGCACTCTCCTCTCCCCGACACTGCGACCGAGCAGGACTCTCGGCGGCGGCGTCACCGGCGCCCCTGCCCCGGCACCACCGGCGGCCCCCGGCTTGCGCTTCAGCGGCACCCTAGGCCCGTGGTGCCACCCGCGGCATCGCGCCCTCCCTACGTGACACGCCCTGCAAGTCCGATACGGCGGCGGCGACCCCGACCTACGGATTCGCAAGCGGAGTTCCTCTTCCACTCAACTTGGACATCGACCCGGACTACTACGTGAGTTATCTTTCTTTTCCACCTCACAGAAATGCTATTTGCGATGCGGTTCATGGATACGTCAAGAAGAAGTCCACGATCGAAAGTGGCACGAAGTTCACGCGCCGCTGCGACACCGCCGGACCCCGCCTACCTCGACACTACGGGCGTGCGGCGGCCTTCCGCGAGGGGAGGCAAGGCTGGGCGACTACATCAACGCCCAGCCGAGAACTATGCACTACGCATGGAACTTGAGGGCGCCACGTGTCGGCCTCTTCGTCGAGGCCTCGTGAGACTTTAGCCGCCCGCGGCCGCTCAGTGGTTCGAGCCTCGTTCGATGGAGGAGGCCATCGACCTTGCGCCCGCTACAACCCGCGGCGACCTACTGCCCGGCTATATAAGCGAGGCATGTAATCTCTTTGGGGATAAGCAAGCAATAAAATATAGTTCGTCATCTATCGGCTCTGTCTTCCTCCTCCACCACCGCCGCACCAGCTGTCTGCAGCCGCCTCCCATTTGCGTTTGCCGCGCCGCCGCCCTTGGCGCGCCAGCGTCGCCCCTCTCGTCTTAGCCCGCCGGGCCCTCCTCCTCGGCTGTTGCTCGTCGTCTTCGCTCGTCGCCACCGGCCGAAGATCTTCGCCCTGACTGCACGCGGGCTCCAGCGGTGGCGAACACGTGTTAGTTCGGCCCAATCTAGCGAGGTTACGACCGAGGGTTCGATGATATCCGGAGACCCGGGGCGATTCCACCGATGGCTTCGAGATAAGGAGTTCACCGCGCGCTAAAGGCGCTCTCGGCGACAAGCGTGTCAAATCAGCCGTAACCGGCGAGATGGACAGCGTTTACGTCGCGTGATGCGTCTTCATCACCTCGAGGACTTCCCGCGCCCGGCGACCCGCGGCGGAGAGAGCCCGGCGGCGGCCGTTGCAGCGCGGCGCCCGAGGAGCATCAGCGCCCGCCCGAGGCAACCGGCCGCCGCCCCCTTTACCACGGCCCGTCGGCGGCTCCGACCACCGCCATCCTCAAGCGCGGGGAAGAAGGGCGGCGCGGCCGTCATGTCGGCGTCCGGCCGTCATCGGCGTCATCCTCGACAACACAGCGACCGGCTGCACTCTCCCTCTCCCCGACACTGCGACGGCGGGACTCTCAGCGAGGACAGCGTCACCCGCGGCGCCCGCCTGGCGCCAGCGGCGCCCCTGGCTGCGCCAGCGGCACGGGCTGATGGCGCCCCACCAGCGGCATCCGCCCCCCTCCCCGGTAACCGCACTGCAAGTCGGGAATACGGCGGCGGCGACGACCCGACCTCACGGATTCACAACATTTGGGTTCCTCTTCCGGCTCAGCGGACCTTCGACCGGACTACTCACGTGAGTTATCACTCCGCCGCTGCGACACCGATGCGGTTTGGACCCAGCCTAAGTCCCGACGAGTGGGACGAAGGATTCACACGCGCTGCGACACCACTGGACCCCCGCCTACCTCGACCTCGGGGCGTCTGCGCCGCCTTCCGAGAGGAGGCAGAAGCTGGGCGACTATCAACGCCTTGAGAACCATGCACTACGCATGGAACTTGAGGGACGGCGCCACCGTGTCGGCCTCTTCGTCGGAGGCCTACGTGAGATGCCTGCCCGCGGCGCTCGAGTGGTTCGAGCCTGCGTTCGATGGAGGAGGCCATCGACCTTGCCCGCCGCTACAACCACGGCGACCTTGCCGGCGCTATAGCGAGAGGCATGTAATCTCTTTGGGGATAAGCAAACAATAAAATATAGTTCGTATCTATCGGCTCCTATCTTCCTCGTCCCACCCGCGCTGCAGCGCGCCTGCGCGCCCCCTCCCGCTGCGCTGCGCTGCCGCGCCCGCCCGCGCGGCCGCCAGCGGCCGCCCCTCTCGATCCTCGCCCCGGCCCCTCCCTCCCCGCGCTGCTCTGCTCACGCCCGGCGAGATCGCCAGCCCCTCACGCCACCGCCGAGCTCCGGCGGTCGGCGAACACGTGTCGATTCGGCCCAATCTAGCCGGGTTCCGGCAATGCGTGTGTTCATAGGGGTGAGTGTGCGTCGCGTGTTGGCGTCTGTGTTGTACCGTGTAATCTAAAAAAAAAAAAAAAAAGAATTCAATTCTAGATTTAGATTAAAATATATATAAATAAATACAATACAAAAATGTTAATATATTTATTTAAACTTATTTCGAAGTTGATAAGTCTGAACCGTGCTCCCCACCACTACGATTTTTGGCTGGTTGATATAGATTTGTTTTGAGAAAAACAATGTTGAATAGCTAGCTGATAAGGGATGATACGAACAAGCGAAGCTACTCGGTAGATACTATGCTAGTGAGGATTTGTTGCCCAGAACCACAGTAGGTGCCTTGTCACCTTTAACAATAGTCGTTGAACACGACTAATAAAATTCAAAATCTGATAACTCTTGGTTCATCATACTTGAGCTATCGCTTGCTCTACTATACTCATATCCGCAAGGGTAGATCTACGCCCCGGACTGTAGCCCGGGACGCAGTCAAAAACTACTTTAGTATCCTACTTGTCCATCCTAAGATAAACTATGAAATACACATTTAGTCCTCCCCTGACTATGGCCAAAACTCTCTTACACAATTTCAGTCCCGCTATGCCGTTTCTAAATCCGCCAATATCTGTGCTCCTCCCTCTCATGGAGGGTTGGATGTGCCGGTGGATAAAAGCGCCGACTACACGTCTACACGTCAGATATGTGCATTTTCGTTTCTCTATAAGCTCTAGCAAAGGGCGAGATCAAGGCCACTCCGGACTTGGACACCGACTTGCTCCAATGCACTTTATATTAAATCTCATAGACGTAGCAGTAAATACTTTAAATTCTAGAAAAAATAAATAAAGTTTTTCCATCAATTTGGCACTATCATTATTTTTTTCAAATACACAAAGGTTTTGCGCATAATGCAAAACATAGTAAAGGTTATAACGCGCCACGAATGATGTACTTGGCGTGTAGGATTAGAGTTATACAATCACTTTATATTAAATCTCGTAGGCGTACCGGTAAAAACCTTTAAATTATAGTAAAAAAAACAAATAAAGTTTTTCCATCAATTCGGTACTCTGGTAATTTTTTTTTAAATATATATACAAAAGAACTTGCACACATCTTTTGTATTATACGAAAAATAGTGAAGGTTAGAAGAACATATACGAATGGCGCATTTGTATTAATACGAAAATTAGTGAGTTCTGCCCTCCCTAAAAGAAATGTTGCTAAGGAGAATCTTCTATCCCTATCAAATGCGCTCTTAGCTAGAAATTTATAGGGGCTCTATTTAGACTAGATCTCAGATTTTTTTAAAAAAAATGGTTACACCCCTTCACAAACGTGCAGTCCATCGTGAAGACAAAATGACTCCAGAAGACACATTATGAACGCACGATGTAGGGCAGTGGGAACGTGTGGCACGTTGGAGGGCATGTGGTCTCGTAACATAAGCTCATTTTGGGACCGTTTTGTTTGCTATGGACAAGCGTGTCCACAAACATCGAACGGAGGAGCAGGACAGCACGTGAAAAAAAGTGCTGCATCTACATAGGAACGAACCACGGCCCAGCCCACAGGAGGGTAGGATTGCTAGCACAGTAGTTCGTCCACGGTACATCGGCGGCCGACAGCTCAGCGCAAACAGTACGAGTGCAAGGCATGGTATAAACGTGTACTATAGTAATAACTTTGTAAGGTTTTATTTCGTTTCAGGGTTACATGTCTCAGCTATATTTCTGTGACTCCAAGTACTATGTATTGCCATGTTAATTTGTGGTAGATAGTAATTATGTTACCCGTACGAGTGACAAAAGTATTGGCACATCACTTTTGCGATCAAAATATATATACATTTCATAAATATTTTTTCATCAAAATATGTTAATCATTTCGAACCGACGCACAAATGGTAATTATCGTGTGTGTGTGTGTGTGTGTGTGATACACGTTTGATACGTGTGTGGCATTGAGATCTAGGCCCACATGGTAGGTCGATCGGAAACCATTTCAGCTCGTTTTCCGATCGAATACCGAGAAGAAACGAGATTCTACACGTTGGAGGGAAGGCATTGTTTCTTCCGGTCGTCGCAACCCAACCTCTCACCAGCCACGCGCCAGGCCGTGCCGTTCGCCTTGCAGCCGTCACTCCTCTGCGTTCGCGTCTGCATGCGAGAGCGAGACCATGCCGCTCCCCGCCGGACACGCCCTTGCATGCGCTCGTGTTCGCACACATGCCCGTGCCGCCGCGCGCGCGCCTCGCCGCTGTCCGCGCGAACCTGCGGTTGAGCCCATGCGGCCCGCCTCATTGCCAGCAGCTACATATCCGCGCTCGTGTGCACACGTGAGCCCGTGCACCGATCGAGCTGCTGCTGCCTACCACGTCTCCGTCCGTGCACGTCTCCACCAAGCCCGCATCCACGCTGCACTATAGCGTTGTTGTTGTTGCGCATGCGCCTTTAATTTGCAGACATCACATTCACAGTTGGCAGTCGCCAATTGCTGCGTGCATGCCTTCGTGGCCTCACTGAAGCCTTGCGATTTCTTCTAGGAGTAGATAAGGATGGGGACAGAGAAAACGAGAGACACGGATTGGATGGAGAGAGAGATCATGGTCCACACATGTTCATTTCTTGGTTGTTATTTTTTGTTGCCAGTGGTTTTCTTGCATTGTGATTATGGACCTGCATTGCAAGTATTTTCATGGTTCAGACTGCCCTCACAGACCTTTCCAGCACCCTTTACACACACAACGACTCTGGGTTCTCCGCCACTAGCTAGCCGCCAACTAACCTTGCTTTAACGTGAAAACAAAATTAGTTCTACGTGTAACGTGGAACACGCGGGCAACATTTTTTTTCCTGTGACTGTTTGGTGCTACTGCTCCTGCTGACACTCAGCTATACTACTCCACAAACATCGAAGATCGAGCGGACTACTCCAGAGTAGGAACATCACGTGAGAAAATAATACTGGCTTGCAGCGGTCGGCGCAGGACTGCTGAGGGAAAGCCGGTTGATCAGCTGATCAGGGGCGGGCCCACTTGTAGTCTACGGTATTTAATTGAACACCCTATTTTTTTTTTTTTGGAAAACATTTGTATAAAAACAAGGAAAATAATAAAGACAAAAAAAAACGCTGTCAACTATTCAGCCCGAAACATGCGTATTTCTGCTTCTTCCCTTTTCCCACTCGACGGCCCAAGAAGGCCCAGTGGCTGATGGCCCAACTCCTCCCAACTCCTAAACAGCTCAGGCACCTGGGCCGCTTGACGCTTGAGTAGCTCAGGCGCGTCTTTCATGTTTTGTTTCCCAGCCCACCATCGGGTACCGGTGGTGGTGATCGGGTGACGAACTCCGGCGAGGCCACGGAGGCGCGAGGCACTGGTCGGGGGCTCAGCAAGTCGTCGATCGAGCGAAGGGTGCAGCTCTTGTGGACCGCGCTGCCGTGGGGACGGGGCCTTTCGGTTCTGGTCGATTGACGCTCTCTGGGTTAATTTAGGAGGCACGCTCACACGGTCTCACGGCATGCATGCCCTTCGCTTCTCTCAATTTCACAACACAGTTACACAGGTGCTCACGGAACCCACCCATTTGAGTTGAGTCAACATTTTTACAAAACCCCATACGAAACTAGTCGGATTTTTTTTTGTACCTACAGTATCATTTAATGTGAGTTTAGAAGTTATTCAATTTAATTAAATTAAAAACCGACCAAGTGCAATTATTATTTAGATTCTAGATAAGATGTGGTCTGGACCACACCGAGGAGACTGCCAACTGGTCAGCGATCACCAGTCACCACCACTAGTTTCTCAGGGGCTTTTCCGATGGTTAGATATTTGGGTATCCCCAGATGTGGAAAGAAAAAAGTAGGAGAGAGAGTAGTCGCTACTACGTCAAATAAATTGAAGAATATTTCACGTGGCCGAGAAACGTGTGAGATGAGCGTGTAAAAAATAACTTAAAAATAGTCTTTTGTTTGTGTCTACCAGCTCCACGTCACCAAAACCAAATAAATTTAGCACTATCACAGGGACACCATTGCGGGTGGCCTCATGTCTGAGCCAAATTAAAAGCCTGAAAGCATGCTCCGATCACTCTTGCTCTTCGGACATCGTACTGCCTCGTGCCTGCCCGTCTGCAGAGATAAGGCGATAGTAAGTTTGATGTTCTGAATGGAGTATGGCGCCTGCCCGTCTGCAGGGATAAGGGGATACTCCGGCGATACTGCCTCCGTCGCAGGCAGCCGGCAGAGATGATGTGATGTACCTACACCACCCCTGCGTCCACATTCACTTAGGGTGCGTTTGGTTCTCTTCTCTGTTTTCCTACCTGCATCTGCCTGTACAGGCTCCCTCCAGCCAGGCCTAGAGCATGCAGGATGGTCTTGTTTGGTTGCTAGGACATACAGAGCCAGGCTGGATAGAGCCATCGTTTGGTTGGCTGGTTGTACATGGAGATGCAAGGAACACAGATGAAGATTGTTGTTTGGTTTCCTGAATACAAAGCAGTCAATCACCCATTGCATGAAATGGTGAGGTTACCACATCCCGCCTCAACAGAGTACCAGTTTGCATACAATTTTAACACACTCCACATTAGAGATGTCTTAATTAACACAGTCCACATACATGTCCTAATTAGCACATTCCACATAAATGTCCAAATAGGAATTACAATTGTCTTAATACAATTCCAGTTTGAGCAGCACTAAGAAAAAAAAAAGCAAACAAGAACAACAACTATGATCACTAGGAATATGATGATCAGGTCTTTCTGAAACACAGCTGCATCCTTGGCCTTACCAGCTGCAGAGATGGCTGCTGTTAGATCTTTGGCCCGATCAAGATCTTTCTTGTACAACAACCATGCTTGACAGGAGATTGCTCAAACCTATAGACAGGAGTATGTTCAAATTAATAAGGTCATCTTTAAAGGCAATGGGTATGCTCAAACCTGCAGACCTGCAGACAGGAGATTGACGGGCACCTACTCCACTGCTCAAACCTGCGGCAAATTAAAGAAGATAGTCAGATGCAAATTAAAAATGGAATTAGCAAACGCCTACTGCTGCCGTTTATTGACCACTGCTGGGCAAGAGCTGCCTGCTAATCCGCGCGCTCGAGCCGTCCGGACGATGAACAAAAACAGGACCCAGTAACAGAAAAGGGGGCGCTCTCAAAATCCGCCGAAAAATAGCTCCAATCAAAACAGACTGCTCTCAAAATCGGCACAGATGATCTCCATTGAGCTGACAAGCTAGTCTTAAGAGATCATTGCTCAAAATCGAGCCGAACTTCTGGAAAATCAGATCACGCGAACGAACTCGAAATAGCCGTAAAAATAAAATTGCTCAAAGGAGGCACCAAATCACGGGGCTCGAGTGAGAGATTAGACGAGTGAATTTCCTTAGCCTTACTTACCTGCGCCCAATGTCGATTAAGTTAAAGAAACAGAGGCGGTGTCCTTGCAGGGGGCATTGTGCCGAAGGCAGCGCGACCATGGGGGCGGTGGGAAGAAGAAGAGAGGTGGAGGGAGATGAGCCGGCTACGGTGAAGAGCTGATGGCGCGAAAATGGGGGGCGGTGACGCTAGGGTTCCCGCGCTCGACCGCCTGCACGCGCGCGCCCAGGATTTCGAGCTCCCGCGTGCTCTACCTTGGCTCGCCGGAGCCTGGCTGCGGAGAAACGGAGAAAATGGCGTTTCTCCAGATGCAGCCTCGAGGGGGGATTTTGCACGCCACCAGCCTGGCTCGAAAGGGCGTGCAGGTAACCAAACGTCCGTGGGGTGCATCCCATGGGCCTGGTTCGGCCAAAAACAGGGAACCAAACGCACCCTTAGGGTGCGATTTGGTCTTCGAACCAACTTATCCCGGGCAAAAGGCATCAGGGGGCCCCCATCCCCACCATAGTCAGCTCGTGTTTGGTTTACCGGAACCACTTTGTACAGGATGAGGAGCACCATGTTTGGTTGGCGAATGGAGGAACAAGATGCATCACATGATACCGGTAACTGTGTTTGGTTGCACACATGAGCGAGTTTGATGCATCAAATTGGTGAAGTTACCCCCACGTCATATGAGACAAACACTTTTTCGTCGGGGAACCCTATAGTTTACGAAATCCACTAAGCCCATAAACATAAAAGTTTCTCTCTCGGCACTTTTACACCTAGAACCCGACATAGAAATAAAATTGGATTTTTACCCTTTCTTCTTCGCCGGCACGGGGACGGAGAACTCACCGGGGGTCACCGGGGCTCGGGCTCGGACACCGGCCTCGCGGAGGCAAAGGGAGGGACGGCGAGGCGGCCGAGATGTAAAGGCGTGCACTTTCGCCCGAACCACTAAGCTCGTGCCCTTTGGCCGCCTCACGCAACCCCAGCCACGGCCACGGCGTCCGGCGAAGCCAGCGCACGCCAGGTCGTCGATTCGCCACCCCTAGCCCGATGTCGGTCCTTCCGGTCGTCGCCGATGTGTGGGATCCGACACGAAAGTCGGGGGCTCACGACTAGTTTTCTATAACTAATTAAAGTTGAAAAAGTTTAACCGACACGTTATGCGTAATTGCATGTTTTTTAAGGAACGGAGGGAGTAAGACAATTACCTATGATATGATACTACCGACACCGAGCGAGCACACAAGAAAATAAAACTCGAAATCCCAGACTCTAGGTCGATAAGCTGTACTATGCTGTGTGTGTGTGAGAGAGGAGACGCTGTCGAGTGTCGACGCCGGCAAGCTCAAACACGGACGTCCCCTTCATGCCGAAGCGGACACCGTCGACAACTCGATATGGACGTGGCGAACGTGAGTAGTCTGGACTCACTCAAACGAGCGGCGCCTTCGGATGGGCAGCACTTGTCGCACTTGCACCCTTGCGAATCGCATCACGCAGCCTCACCAGCGCCACGTACGATGACCCGCCCTCCTCCACGGCCTTGCGACACGCGGCCTTCATCTCGGCGGCCTTCTCCCGCGCCTTGCGCCCCTCCTCGCCGCCGCCCATCAGGGCCCTCACGGCACGCTCCATCTCCGCGGCCTCGACGAAGTTGTCACGGCTCCTGTCCACCTGCATGGCCACGGCGACGCCCATGACGGACACGAGCTCGAACGCGTTCAGGTGCTGCTCCGCGTACAGCGGCCACGGTGCCAGCGGCACGCCGTGCCACAGGCTCTCCATCGTCGAGTTCCACCCGCAGTGGGTCACGAAGCCGCCCACGGCCGCGTGGGAGAGCACCGCCTTCTGCGGCGCCCAACGAGGCCACACGAGGCCCCTGTCCTTTGTCCGCTCCAGGAACCCCGCGGGGAGGAGCTCGTCTAGGTCGGCGTCCGTCGGGTGCCGCGACCCCGCCGCGGGAGCCCGCGCAGCGCCCACAGGAACCGGTGGCCGCTCCGCTCCAGCCCCGTGGCGACCTCGCGCGCCTTCTCGGCGTCGAACCAGCCCAGGCTCCCGAAGCAGAGGAACACCACCGACGCCCGCGGCTGCGCGTCGAGCCACCGGACGCACGCCTCGTCGTCGGACGCAGTTCCCGCACCGAGGTTCAGTACCGGGCCGATCGGGTACAGCGGCGGCGCCGGTCTTCCCGGCACGCACCGGCCTTCGGCGATGGCGGCGATAACGCTCGGCTCGAGCTCGGTCACCGTGTTGACGATGATGCCGTCGGCGTCCATGAAACGCCTGCCGTGGTACACGAACCATGTGAAGTTGGGGCTGTCCTTGCGTCCCAGGAATCCGGGGATGTTTCCCGCGGGCACGGGCGGCAGGCCGGGACGTCCACCGTGCCCTCGAACGTCTCGAAGTCGACGGCGACCGTCTCGTCGAGGGCCGGAAGCCTCAGCATGAGCGCGAGCAGCGCGGCGGTGGAGGTGAAGTAGACGTACGTCGGCAGGGCGAGCTCACGCGCGACGTCGAGCACCGCGGTGGCGAAGAAGTCGACCACGAGCGCCGCGGCGCCGAGCTCCCGCGGCGGCCGCGACGTGGGGCTTGTAGAGCCCCATGTAGCGCGACGAACTCCTGCAGGTTACTGGCGCAGTCCGTTGGGGATCCACGGCTGGGAGGTGGTGGAAGCGGATGCCAATGCCGGAAACCGCGACGCGACGGACGTGCGCAGTCACCTCGGACGCCGACTCTGGCGTCGGCGGCTGCACGACGAGCACGGTCACCGTGTACTCTCGGCCGACGTCTCCGCCGCCGGCGCCGTGGCCCAGCAGACGCTTCCCCGCTTCGATGAGCGACATGAGGGTGGCCGGAGCCGGGCTCAGGGGAGGAGGAGCACGTTGAGGCTCGCCATTATATTCCACCCTTAGCTTCTGCCCAGACAAAAGCTTTTGTGTTGCTGCGCTGGCTATAACTGTACGAGTTCCGACGACTCCAATTGCGCGTTGTGGTTCAGTCTGAGGCTGAACATGTTCTCTATATAAATTGTTGCTCGCAGGACGTAGCGAGCGAGAGAACATGTTTTGCTCATGTTCTGAAACAAACGCGCAAACCTCCTACGTAATATTTATTGAAGAAAAAGTAGTCTTCTATTGATGTCCAGAAGGAATCAAAGTGCAAGCACATCAAATCGAGTCTCATTCCGTAAGACTCTCCCGCACTGGGAGCCGGTAACCACCTCAGTTTTACAGGCAAAAAAAGGTTACAGCGGCATATTTGGTGCCTGCCAGTGCGTACTATAAGCGCAGCTGCTGTCGGCGCGCGTGAGAGAGATAGGTGGGAGGGAAGAGCATGCACCTGTGGGCCCCATGATTTATGTAACTTAAAATATGCTATAACTTGTAATGAAAAGGTCAAATTAAAATCCGATTCCACCGTTAAATTTGTTTTAATTAATTCTTCAAAACTAGATGTCAGCATGAATATATTTAGATAAAATTTTAACCCCCACGGATGATAGTTAGTATAGAGTAGAGATGTAAGGAGGGATAAGTGCGGGAGAGAGTGTGGAAAAGGAGAGAATCTTGATGAGTAGGATGTATAGAAGCAAATAGAAACATGAGACAATCTAGAATAGTTCTAGACTGTTAGCTAGTTTAAACAGTACGAAAATTGATTGAAGTTATCTAAAAGAAACAGTATTTATCATGCTAGATATATTAATTTGTCATCAAATATGTTTACTTAAGCTTATCTGTTTAGGATCATACATGATGCTACAATGCTATTGCTACTACTAAACATGATCTTCTTTTATAAACATGATCAAATTCAAGACGATTAGACTTTAAATGTACCTTTTGGAGACAGAGAATCTTCTTTTATGTCATCCTTTATGTCTAGACTAGAATGGGTGGTAGAATGGCGATGACTTGCTCCAAGATAACTTAACGAAGGAATGACTCAATCACGGTAGTTGCGGCGGCTGCGCGACAGGACCAATGTACGATAATATTCTACTGAGACACACCGTATCGCAGCCCTGTAGGACTGCTTACCATAGGCTGGTGGACAGTGGACTTGGGGAGAAGGACGTTAACCTTCCCCATGGGCCATTGGTCCATGACCATTTGACACTGCCTGACGAATAAACAACTTAATTCCCGCGATCTAGACAAGCTACCGATCGCACTAGCTCTCGACTGCATGACGACTGTTGTACAACATGTGATGTCGGACTACGGGCGAGTTTTCATTAGTACTCCCTCCGTCCCCGACGACTGTCGTCCTGGGATCGGGCGCGCGGGCACCAAGAAGCTAGCACACACACCTGCACACCTCTGCTTCCTGTTCCCTGTTCCTCTGTCTTCCCTATTTTTTATTAAAGCAAATTCGTTTCATCAAGTACGGTGACGAAGGTTGCTTGCCTTTAAAAGAGAGGGAAGGGATTGAGCTGCAGTGGCCGACAAAGGTGCGGCGTACAGCGGTCGCGTAGTAGGTGGCCGGTGTAGGATGCAGAAGCTAAAACGACGGTCTTCGTGGGACACTCTGCCATCACTTGAACGACATACTCCGTGGGGCCGGAGGGGTATGGTTTAAAATTGTGCCCTACCTAGGTCCACCCCGTGGTGGATAGATCGCTGTAGGCAGTCAGGCAGGCTATATATCTTCTTCGTTGTGTGCAAATTAATGGATGGGGGATGGGGTGTGGGGGGGGATAATGTATATCCTAGACACACCATGTGTCTCTATGCATGACTGATCTAGCTAACCCTTTGCTAGTGGCGTAGCTAGGGGTTTAGTGCAAGGGTGGTCCATTGAGCATTGACAGTAATGAGACCCATGCAAATAGTGTTCTAAGACCTAGCTAGTTTAGTTCCCTCTAAATTCCAAATTTTTTTCACTCTCGCCATCATATTAATTTTTAGACACATGTACGGAACATTAAATGTTGGTAAAATAAATAACTAATTTCATACATTGGTTGTAAATTACTATCACAATTTTTGAGTTTAGTTAGCTTATGATTGAACAATATTTGTCAAATACAAACGAAAGTTTTACATGAGTTGAGTTGAAAAATTTGCGATCTAAACAAAGGCGTAAATATGATCTTTTTATGATATTTGTA
>JADLZK010002579.1:0-136287 GCA_015847255.1 Hyparrhenia diplandra
CATTTTTGAGGGCCTGATGCTGCAGCAATTGTACATAGGCAAATATTGGGTTTCATGCTTGCAATGCAATTATTTGATTTCTCCTCTCAATTGTCTACTTTCATCGTCCACAACCCATGGCAATTGATCACAATACTGTCTCAACGTCAGCTATATTTCGGCTAGCTCCTTGTTCTGTTGCTTTGGATGTAGAAAGTTAGAATGTCTTACAATTTAGGACAGATAGAGTATATCATTAGAACAGTCCACTTGAGAAATGGAGGTTAGAAATATTGTTTCATATATGCAGATCTTGGAGACAGCGCAATACCTTTTTCTCTGGGTCTCTTTATATTGTTTACAAGCGCAGTTGTATGCATGCAGTATTGCTGAATTGCTCATGTTCCATCTTTTGCTTGTTCTAGTTTCGGCTTGTTTCTGGCATCTTGCCATGAAGAGTCTACTTTAAAAATCGTCCACAGAGATATTGAAACATCAAATACTCTTCTAGATCTAGATGGAAAGATGCAAACTAAAATATACTAATATTATTGTTTTAATTAAACTAAGACCCAATGGAAAGACTGCTATGAGGCTGGTTCAGGAGGCTCAAGATTGGGTTGAAGCCGGGTTCAAGACGCTGCAGCCGGCTCTTAGTGTTTGGTCGCAAAATCGGTCTCCAATGTAATCGTTTTATTCAACTCCAGTAGTGTAGGTGTGTGTCCTTTTTCGATGTTTTGCTTCGATGTCGTCTCGCCATCGAGGTGTCCGTGTATTTGCATTTGGTTTTCCATCCTCTTAATGAAATACGGATGAATGGCCCGATCGCGAAAAAAAAAAAAAAATTAAACTAAGACCCAACTTCTCTGGGAAATGCAACGCTTCTAAGAGAAGCTACACAAATGCAGATGACGCCAAAACTTTGTGTATTTTGCCCACGAAGTTAAAACCTCCAATTAAGGTTGGATAGTTTTGCTGTTGCTGTTTTATTGGAGGTTATATGGCTCTTGAATATAAGGGCTAGAGGTTGCTTGATGTGATGAACAGCTTCAATTATTGCTATTTGGGCACAGTTTTTTTAGTAAAAAATTGGGCATTTTTGCAATATCTCAAAACTTGAGTCTTGAAGGCACTTCACGAAATATCACAAACCAGCCCAACGGAGATGATGCCATGCTCCCCTTCTCTCCAAAGTAGCTCATTAGTTTCTTGAGAGAAACGGAGAAATAGATAGAAAGGGTTAGGGATATTGAGAGAGAATGCTTGGTCCACCAGATCCACCAGATCCATCAATAAAAAGAGAGATTTGTGGGGATTTGGAGCCTACCATCATTTGTTGGTTTCCACCTTTTATACTCGCTTCATCTCGTAGTGGATGTCTCGTTGTCGTCGTGATTTACCCCTGCAGGGGTTTCATGTAAATCTTGATGTCCTCTCTTGATTCAATATTTTTTTATCATATGTGTTGATTAAGTCATCATCTTGCTTGCTATTGTTTGATATATTAAGTGATTTGTTGTATGGACATGTCGACATGAGGTACATGTGTTATTTGATATATTGGCTTAATTAGAGGGTTGATGTCTTAGTGAACTAACTGATGCAGGTATATTGTTGTTGGAAATTTGGAAATCTTTAGATTTGATGTATTTAAATTATGGGGCTATTTTACTAAATGCACACATGGTGCCAGATATGCTGGTGAGAAATCAGTTTGCAAATTTTTTGATTATCCCACTGCCCCTCTTTTAAGTTTGATCACACATGAGAACTGAAATGTAAAGCGGATGTCTAGAGTTTATCGAGGGATGAACTAGACTCGAAGCGACTTTCGCCTCAAGTTACTGTTTACTGAAATGTAAAGCGGATGTCTAGAGTTTACGGGGATCTTCTTGACTGGGAAATATTTTCAGTTACTGTTTGCTGTCTACCAGTACACTGTTTTTGTTATCGACACAGTAAAGTTTAGTTCACCATGTCCCGTAGCAAAGTAGTTTAGATTAATGTCCTCCATGAAACCCCCCGATAAACTTTGATAGCTTTTCATTGATAATTGGGTGATTGTACTACGTTCAAGTTGCTCTACTAAATGTACTCACCAACTGTTTTTGCTGATAACTGGAAGCAAGCAGAAAGGGAAGCTTTAAGTAATGGTGCTTTTGTTCTGAGTTGTAGAACAGGGATTGTGGCTGCTGAAAAGTAGCTCTTCTTTGTGCTTTGTACGGACATGTTACCATCCCAGCGGCCAATGTTATTAAAAAGAAAATCGTTTACGGTGAGATCCCCGTCGAGGTCTTACCTGACGACGACGGCGATCTAAGTGAAGAATTGCAAGATCCCGAATAACAGTCTAGAAAGTTTTCATTTCTTGGGAGGGATTTGAGGTACTGTTGGTAGTACGATCTCTACATATTTTAATTCAGAGATAGTAAAGTTACCCTGAAAATTCATTACAGCCTAGAAGAAGATATATAGGTCATGTCTTATATTAGCTCACAATCTAAGCCAACATAAACATATGTAGTACGCGGCTATCTATTTGTTTTCCGACAGAAGGCTTTCCCCACTTAAATTCAGTTTATCCTCTTCCTAGATAATTGGCCAGAACGAGCGGGATTTTGACATGTAATTGATTTTATTCCTGCAACAGTAACTCTTAATCTTCTTGGACCTGTTTTAATCCCAAGTGATGTATGTCATATAGAGTATCATGAGACAACAGAGGGGCTAATTAAGCACTACAGGCCCTATTCTAATCCCAAGTAATGTCATATATCATGAGACAACAGAGAGGCTAATTAAGCACAGGCGGGGATGCATATCTCAGCAACACATTAATTGAGCTAACAAAATAGGCGGCATAGTACATGATCGAGAACTAATGCAGGAATTGCTTTATAATTAAGCACATTGATTGATTCACGGGGTAGACCACGCAACTATAGTTAACCTGACAGAGTTTGCCCGGAATCGATCCAAGACACAGTACGTAGCAGCTAGGCGTCCTCTTCCCTCACATCATCGACATGAATGCGTGCTCCATCCCTCCATATATATACTCTCTCTCTCACACACACACACAGAGATCAACACACAGGTGAATAGTAAGCTAATAATTAAATTACTAGCAGCAGCAGCAAGCAGAGTAGCCCACGCTGGCCGGGCCGGCCATGGTGATCAGGCGGCGGCGGAGTTCATCCTGCTCATGCTCCTGAGGAAGGAGGTGCTCTTGGTGATCTCGCGGAGGGGCTTGTTGGTGAAGCGGATCAGGTTGTAGGCCCACGCCCCGGCCACGGCGCCCACCACAGGGCCCACCACGTACACCCAGATGGACTGGTACTCCCCGCTCACCAGCGCAGGGCCCACGCTCCGGGCCGGGTTCATCGACGCGCCAGAGACGGGCCTGTTATCATCAAAAACACACATGGGCCATGGGCCGGCTTGTCAATCCAAAAGCATTTTTTCTTGCTTTCCTTCTTTTCCACCATCCGGAAAGCAAGGTTGAAAGTCAAAGTCATCATCAGAGAAGAAAGGAGCGACTATTTCCAAATTTTAATTAATTTATATATTATAAAATTATTGTTATTACCAATAAAAAAAGTAAAAATTACTAGTAGCAGTAAAAAACTTAATAAAGTCTCTACTGGGTTCTTGTCAAAAAAAAAAAAAAACTCTACTGGGCAGGTCAGTGTGTAGAGAAGAGAGTGGAGCAGCTCTGCAGCCTGCACACACACACCACGCGGCGTTTACGTTCACATTAATGGCATTGCACCGGTGTTTCACCAACCACACTGAAAGCAGCTAGTAGTACGCCATGACTACTCACATGACGGTCTTTATGGCTCCATAAAAACCCTGCTACCGACAGAGACACACCCGCAACAAATAAAGCCCTAGCTAGCTACTATATTCTATTTTTTTTTTTTTTTTTTGACTTGGGAAAATACTTTCTTCTGGTCGATAGTTCGTTTGTCACTTTGTGCACGCAGTGTGAAAAGTTAAAAAGCTTAAAGTTATTCCTGTGTTGTTATCAAAAAAAAAAAAAGTTATTCCTGTGTGACAACACGACTGATGTCATGCAATTAAGCTAGTTCATGCAAAATTGCAAATGCCCTAGTACTAATTACTGCAACTTAATAAGCTAGTTCATGCAAAATTGCAAATGCCCTAGTACTAATTACTGCAACTTAATATAGACTAGTTACCCGGCAATGAGCACGTTAAGCAGGATGGTTGCTCCCACGGCCAGCCCTGCCAGCTCCCCGATCTGCAGATAATCAATACACACATCTATAAGTTGCATGAAAATTAAAGACAAGAAAAGAAAAACAACACAACCATATGCATCATTCTTACCGCTCTGTTGTCTGTGGCGACGCCGGAGATGACGAACATGAGGTAGAACGTGATGATGATCTCGATGACGAGACTCTGCACCTCGGACCCCGTAGGTAAAGGTGCCTGGGAAGTGCTCATGTCGGCCGCCGAACATGAGCCGGAGCGTGCCGGCGGCGAGCGTGGCGCCGAGCATCTGCGCCAGCACGTACGCCGGGAGCTGCCGCCACGGGAACCGGCCGCTGGTGGCGAAGGCGAAGGTGACGGCCGGGTTGAAGTGCGCGCCGGAGATGTGGCCCACGGCGTACACCATCACCATCACGGCGAGACCCCACACGATGGCCACCCCGGGAACGTGATCTGACCGTTCTTGCTCGCGTTGATCGTCACCGCGCCGCACCCCGCGAACATCAGGAAGTAGGTGCCGAAGATCTCCGCGATGATCTGCCATGCGCGCGTGGATTGATCAGTTTCTATCGAATTGAGCTTAATTTTGGGACAAACTAGCATTAGAATATCGAGAGCCTTTATATAGTTTAAGGATATAAGTATATATATATATATATATATAGAAATGCCACTTTTGCACGCCATGCATGCACACCGACATCTATTCCATCCTTGAACCTGAGAGCCCGTTCGGTTGCCATGCAACCCAAAATAGTTTGGGTTGGAGTCACATGTAGAAGACTTTTCGTTTGTATTTGGTAATTATTATCCCACTATGGATTAACTAAGTTTAAAAGATTCGTCTCGCACTTTTCAGCTAAACCGCAATTAATTTTATTATTTATCTACATTTAGTGCTCCATGCGTGCGTCAAAAGATTTGATATGACGGATCACTGTAGCATTTTTTGGTTTGCTTTTTGGCCTTGCATGGCAACCGAACGGGCTCTGAACTAGTTACTGGTGGTACAGTAGGATCTTGAGATTAGGAAAAAAAGCAACCATTTTTTAAAACAGATCGACCTAGCTAGTATAATGTAAAGAAAGACGAAACGAAATGAAATGTAGTGCAGCAGAAACCGGAAAACTCAAGATCCGGGTCGAAATTGGTGCAGAGAGAGTAATTAGCGGCGAATAAGACGGTGAGTAGTTTAATTTGGCAGCAGATCTCATCGGCCGTACCTTCTGGATGAATGGGATGGAGACGATGGCGGCGCAGCCCCGGTCGGCGGCGCACTCCTTGCCGCGGCCCTCCTCCATGGCCCTCTGGTCCTGACCTCCGTTGGTCTGGGAGTTCTGGTCGCCGCCTCCGGCCATCGTCTCCGATCGATCAGCAGCTTTCTTTCTCTCCGGCTTCCTGCAGTGTCCTGTACTAGCTAGCTACCCTGGGACTGGATCACTGATCAGATGGGAAGCAGTGATGAGCACCGGTGTATCTGATCCGGTTACTTATTGCCTTGTTGGAGTGCAGACTCTGAGAGATGAGGTGAGATGAGCAGCAGGGGGCGATGGGAGTTGGCTGATGACCCGGGCGCCTATTTATTGGCGGTGCAGTGGCGCCAACCAAGCCCAGCCCAGCCCACTCCTCGTCCGTTCGTCGCGCTATGGCTATCGCTTTCCATGCCGTTTGGATTGACTCGGCCTTCTCCTTGTGGGCCCACCACCTAGTTCCCTTTTCTTACTGTATGGACTAGGAGTAATATTATCCAGAGATTTACCGCTCAAAAAAAATAAATCAGAGTCATTGCTAGGGGTGGTAGACGATTTAGAATCTGGATCAACGAGCATGATAACTGACTGATGCTATTTCATTACTATAAGAGAAAAATATTATACGCACTACTACCTATTTGATTTTGCGTGACGGTTTTTTTATTTTTGCGTGGCGGTTTTGGAAGGTCATGGTAAATGGCTGGATTTTGCGTGGCAGTCAAAATGCCCGCCATGGTTAATAATAAAAAAAAAAAAAAAAAAAAAATCCAAAGAGAAACCCTAACGAGCCCAGATTTGGGCCGCGGGCCCGTTAGGGTTTTCATACGCCGCCGTCGGCGCCCGCCGCCGGCGATGCGACCCCCCCGCCGCCCGCCGCCGTGGATCCGCCCGCGCACCGGATCCGGAGGGAGGTCGCCGCCGCACGCGGTCCGCCTGGAGGGAGGTCGTCGCCGCGCCGGATCTGGAGGGGAGCCCGCCGCCGTGGATCCGCCCCCCGCGCCGGATCTGGAGGGAGGTCGCCGCCGCGCGGTCCGGGCTGGAGGGAGGTCGCCGTCGCGGACCCGGGGGAGCCCGCCGCCGCCGCCGCGGATCCGCCATATCGCGCTGGTCCGCTGAGCACCGCCGCCGTTGTGCACGGGTGCGTGGAGCGCCGCTGTCGCCGTCGCCGCGCGCGCAGGGGGCGCCGCCGGGATCTCGCCTTGCCGCCGCCGGGAGCTGCCGGGGTGAGCCGCCCCGCCGCATGAGCGGCCGGAGCTCCGCCTTGACCCGCCGCCGGGATCTCGCCTTGACTCCGCATCGCGCGTCGCCGGCTTGCCGCCGTCGGGAGGGAGGGAGGGTAGGCGCACCGGATCTGAGGGCGGCCGGCGCCGGGAAGGGAGGGTTGGGGGCGCCCGGGAGGGAGGGTTGGGGTGAGAGAGAAGGAAGGTGAGGGAGAGAGTCTGGCGGGTGTGGTGAACGAGTGAAAACCCTAACTCCCCTCTCTATATATACGAGCCCGGTTTTTCGGATTGATTTTGGGCTTTTTTTCGGGTTCTTTGGGCCGGCTAGTTGGGCTTCATTTACCATGGCATGGTTAATTGATTTATCGTGGCGGTTATTAAAACCGCCACGGTTAATAAAAATAACAGCCACGGTTAATAGAGACATTAATCTGGGTGGGTTTTTTTCAAATGCCCGCTACGAAAAATAAAAATCTGAACGCCATGCAAAATCAATTCTGTAGTAGTGACGGTACCATGGTTAATAAGTCGGCTGATAAGCTCAAGCGAATAGGGCGTGCTCACAACTCAAACAATCTACCTTACCGCAACAGATGCTGACACACAATGCGGACAATGCATGGCGTACGATAAGATTGGATGCCTCCTTGCTCCCATAATTACGCTTCACTTTAATTTCGGCCATTGAATTGGTAATCGACCGGACAGTTGAGAGACAGCTAGAGATATAAGGGGGAGATAGATGGTACGACGGGGCCGATTGCAAAAAAAAAAAAAAACGACAGGCAATTCAATTTTTAGCGTCAGTTCTGCGATCGATGAGCATGCCGCAACAGTGCAACACTTTATGGCTTGCCAACGAACAGTGGTGGCCGTCTTTAATTTGTTCATACGTACGTTAATATATCGGCCGCTGTTTTTTTTTACAAGAAAACATAATTTCATTGATTAGCAGCTGGAGGCTGCTAAAACCATTACATTGTTCATGGTTACATACTGAAGCGTATCCAAGAGGGAACACACTTGAACATGCGCCGGGTTGGCACAAATACCCAAGAAGATAACATTTCCTGCAATTACAGAACCTAAAGCCTGTTTTGCTAATGAATCAGCCATCATATTGTTGGTTCTTTTAATCCTGCGTAGAGAGGAATCAGTCGCGCAGCATGGTGGTGATCATCTGTGTGTGTGGTTTGGTTCGCCACTCCGGGGGGACTGCAGTGATCTTCGGAGTTGATGAAGTTAACGAGCTGTAAATTGTCGGAGAAGCAGTTGATGTTACGCTGCCGCGCCGCACCGGACAAAAGGTAGACACCCACAACATACGCAGATGATATATCATCTATAGTCACCTTTTTAATTTGCTTTCCTTCACTCTATTTACACACAGATGATCATCTATTAATGTCATTGTTCGCTTGAACATCGCTTATTAGCCAGTTATTCAGCAATGCTTTTCTCTCACATATGAATAAACGGGTGGATTAGAGTATATTGATTTTACACGCTCTTTAATGCCTACCTCTTTTTACTACTAATAGTTTCTCTTACATAACATATTAATGTAAATAGTGTTCTAGTCCATACATCCCGGCCGGCCGCGCACAGAGCGTCACGCCATGAATGACGCGGCGTACCCGTGCATGCCTGCACGGTCGCAATCATATTCATATGTACCGCGTCCACCGGCGAACAGCCGAACCGCCATGCAGAGCTGATGAGTGAGAACTGAGATGTGGATGGAGCCGACTCACTGGCTGCTGGGTCCCGCACATGGATCAATGCCTGCCTGCCTAGTAGGCGGATGCGGATGGCTGGCTGGACACACGGATGGCTGGCTGGACACATTGATGAAAGTGCATGCTCTTGCTCTTGCTAGCCGCCGCTGCCCTTGCTTGTCTACGATACGGCGCGGCAGCTCTGCCTGGTCACCGTTGTTGATTAGCAAAGCTTGCTAGTACGTGATCAAAGTGAGGTCACAATCTCACATTGCTAGCGGAGTATTAGTTTAAGTGAGGTTAAGAGATACTCTCACCGTTTTTAAATAACCGTTGTCTTTGACGTGCGTGAAATAAGTTTGATTTGATTTGGGTACTACGTGAAACATTTTGTATCTCGAAATCCAAATAAATTTATTAAAAAACTAGATTTTCAATGATCTTTACAAAGTAATTATTTTTAATATATACTCAAAGAATGAATTTGAATTTCTAGCAACATTAGAGCATCTCCAACAGTTTTGCAAAATATACTTGGCAAAAGTTGTGATTTGCCTAGTCACAAAAATATATGCAAAGTGAAAAAACTATGGTATCCAATAGTTTTGTAAATTTAGTTTGGCAAAAAAAAAAAAAAGGTAATATGCAGCATGCAAGTAGGGAGATGATTTTATTTTATTTGTCAATACGCAACATGTAAGCAAGGAAAGGATTTGCCAAGTCCCTCCCAGTTTGGCATATTTGTCAAGTTGAGGATGGTTTATGTCAAGTTGCCCAAAATGCCAATCCAAATTACAAAACCGTTGAAGACCACTTTTTTATGTTTTTAGGAAATTTGAAGAATGCAAACCATGTTTGCAAAACTGTTGGAGTTGCTGGATAGATTAACAAAGAAGATCAAAGACCATACTACTCATTAAACTAATCTTAATAGCTTTTCCAATTACCGAGAAGCCTAACTAAGCAAGAGCGGCTGGACTCGGCATTCTCTTAGTTTTACCAAAAACTCAAAATATAGTCTCCAACAACTTGGCAATTTGGGCAAAGTCGCAAAAGGAGGTCCTCCCGGCGCATATCTGCGTGCGGTCCGTGGTTTGGCATTCGCGGTGTTCCCCGCGACAGTTGGTCCTCCCGTGTGTGACTCTTCTTCTCACGCCGCTACGATCGCCCCTTCCCATAGCCGCGAGATCAATGGAATCATCTATCTCTTGATGCATCGTGGTTTCTCTCCACGTGCTCCACTCACATGGCCTTAGGCTACGTGAAATAGTCTAGCTATTGCATCGTAGCTAGTGACTACTCTCTCTCCTTTTTTTCCACGTCACATCCACTAGTACCTAAAACGTTTTCCGTGGCGGTCGTTTTTGGTTTTTGCGTGGCGGGCACAGCTGCCCGCCACCAACGAAAGGTCACGGTTAATCGCGTGATTAACCATGGCGGGCTACAGTGCCCGCAACGCTTAACTGATTTTGCGTGGCGGGCAGATTATGATGCCCGCCACGGCCAAAAAAATAAAATAAAAATAAAAACCCTAGACAGGCCCGCCGAGCCCATCCAGGCTACCGCCGCCGGAGCTCGTCGATGCCGGATCCCGCCGCCACGGAGCTGCTCCTCACGCGCCAACCCTAGATCCGAAGGTGGAGGAGATCGGCCGGGATCCACCGGCCGCCGGTGAGGGAGGATGCGGCGAACCGCGGCAGATCCGGCCGCCCCCCGCGCCTTGTCGCTGGGAGATGGACGGTGGCCGCCGGTGAGGGAGGATGCGGCTGCCGCGACGCCGTCGGTGGCCACCTTGGCCGCTTCGCCTTGGGCCTCGCACCGTGGATCCCGCCGCCGATCCCGCCGAGGAGGACTCGCCCGCCGCCGCTGAACCCGCGAGGATCTGGATCCGCGCCGTGGAGGCCGCGGTCGCCGCCGCCGGGGAAGCCCGCCGCCGCCCGTGGAGGCCGCGGCCGTCGCCGAGGAAGCCGCCGTGGAGGCCGCCGCCGCACACGCCGTGGCTCATGGGCGGAGAAGGGCGGAGAAGAGAGAAGAAGTGTCGGAGGGAAGAGAAAGAGAAGGACCGGCGGCGCCGTCTGGTTGGGGGAGAAGGACCGAGAGAGGGGAGGTGGAGAAGGAAGAGAGAATGACTGAATGGTTTTTTTGTCCCCCGTCGAAACCCTAAGTGCCAAGTTATATATGGCCCAATATATGGAGTGGGTTTGGGCTCGGCAGTGGGCCTCGGGGTATTTTGCGTTGCGGGCGTTTCTAACAGGCCCGCCTCCGAAAATAGACATATTTTCCATGACGGGCAACTTATAAATGTCCGCCACGTAAAATCTATTTTACGTGACGGGCAAATGTGTCTGTCACGGTAAATAAAAAAAGGCCCGCCACGCAAAATCAGACCTATTTTCCGTGGCGGGCGAGATTTGTGCCCGCCACGGAAAAGGTTACGCCACTGCTCGCAAAATCAAATCAGTACTAGTGATCTACGTAGCCTATAGCTAACTATTACGGACGGCCTAACGGGAACGAGTGCTGCTAGGTCGCCCGGCCGGCAGTACGCAGATACGGCAGGAATTGAATAGCCGGAAACCTTGGTGGCTCTGCCGCAGCATTTGGTTGGGGAAATGCATGCATGGTTAGCTTTAATTTGCAATTGGTTGGGCCAATGGCCATGGTGGCTTCGCCTTTCCTTGGAAGGAGTATATGCAACGCATCATCAGCAATATTATGAGTAGTGCAGGACACGAGAAAGGTAGGAATAGTACGTGTAGTACGTGGCTACAAGTACTCATTAATCATGCACCTAATACCTCAAAATCGGCCGTGACAGAGATACTCCTCTCTATCCACGGGTTAACATGTAGAGACCTGTACTTCCACCTGCCGAAGCTCACTGGCTGTGTCCACTGACACTCTGCTGGACCTCTTCACTCTTCACTAGTCACCACCCTGGCACAAGCTCAGTGTACTACAACTAAACCACAGTGTTTTTCTCTCTAGAATGCAGGGACATTTTGTTTGGCCTTTAGCGCTAATGTACTACCCATCGACTGTATTTTGCATGCTTCATTTCCAGGGAATTAGAATGAAGGTGCCACATTTTTTTTTTTTAAAAAAACTCTACCCACAGGGAAAGACGGCTCGGCAGGCATTGCAAAACTTCTCAACATTTTGAAAAGCTAAAGCCCCTTTTTTTTTCAGCGTGCAACTTGCATGGCAGTGTTTTTTTAACCTTCAACTACGAGTAATGAACACACTTCAACTGCGAAAACCAAATAAATTATACTTTCTACATGTGGTTGGTTTTAAAGGTGGTTTTCTATTTTTCTAATAGAAATTTGGTTCAATATCTAAGAAAACATTACTATATATTTCGAATTATGAAAGCATGAAACTACTATCATATTTTTACTAACATATTACCTACTATTGATGCTCTATTGGAGTTCTTTTTAATTGATCTTATTTGTTCATAGTGTTTCATTGCTTGTAATATCTACTATTCGATCTTTTACCAGTTAGCACTCTACTTTGACGGTATATATGGATAGTTGATTGCATGATGTTTGAGGTATTGCGTTATGTGGAACCTATAACCTAACCACACAATCGATAGAAATTGTATAGTTTATAAATGGACAACACCCTTTTAAAAAATGGGAGTATATAGAAGTTTGGCATGCAAACATCAATTGGGAATTTTATATGTACCGCACGGCTGTGAATCTACAAACCGGGTCTTGTGCAAGTAGTGTGTCCCAAAACTGGCATTTTTGCTGCAGTAGATGTAACGTGGTCATGTGTTGACTAGATGCTAGCTGGTGGTGCGTGTCACCCATGCATTTTGCTGGAACCATTTTTGCATGGTTCCAGCATCATCACCTCCAAGCGACTTGTCAGAATTAATCCAGATCCCCGCGTACGTACGCTCAATTACGTCCGGATTAGATCATGCTTACGTACATACATACCGCCGTCAGCGACTTGATCGTAATGGCTGGGCTGAAAAGAGTGAACCTCACGTCGACCGCGCTGGCTAGCTGCAGTAAAAGACTAGTTTTGGATCGATCCTTACTTGATCAGTGGAAGACCGGCCGGCCGTGTCGTCAATGCAATCGTGGCTCGTTTTGGATCCGTTGATCAGTAAAGATTTCTGGAAACTGTCGTTATTAGCATGCACTAATTAACCTAGCTAGTTAGTGGCATGTGCATGCATGGATCACGTACTCATCATGATATATATATCATAATAATAAAGCTAGTCGTCGTCGTCGTTTCGGCAGGAAATTAGGAGGCGTTCACACACAAGCAGTGCTCTGATTAATTTGATTCAGACATTCAGTGCTGCGTTGGATGGATCCAGTAGTTGACCACAGGCTTTAGTTTTGCTGCCGGTGGAATGGAACATGTGCATGCTCGGTCGGTCAGTGATTCAGTCCTCTCTTCATGGAGGAAATTAAGTAGGAAATTGGCCGTGCATCACGGTGCGTGGCTGAACCGGTCTCCGATCTCTTGGTCGTTGGTGCCTAGTAGAATACACTTATCTTACTCCAGAGTCCGATCTAGTAGTCGGTAGTCGGTCCTCTCTCTCGCTCGCTCGTAGTCGTATCCCCTAGGTGATTTTTCCACTGGATTGTCGTTGGTGCATGTGCGAGTGCAAGTTAATCTGATCAGTGGAAGCAGCTGCTAGCACGCACGCACGCACGCATGATGCTAGCAACTTTGATTCGGTCGGGGCGGCGGCAAGAGATCTTCTATCTATATAATATATCTCTAGTATTGTACTTGTTGACGAGAAAGATATGACTATGCTGTAATTATAATCAACTTCTCGATCAGATCGCAGCTACCTCTCGCTCTGGCCGGTAATCTCGTTATGTAACCGCCGGATTGGGTAGGTGCAGTGGTGGATAATCAAGTACGAGTATGGCGTCATGTACACTACACACTAGCTAGTAGCTTCAGTGACTAGTTAATTTTTTCTAGTATGCGCAGTTAGATCAGCACTGCTTCCGATGCAATATGAATATATCTCTGCATGTGTCGATACATTTCAACATTTGTTTGTTTTGTTACTACTGCATTTGTGCGTTGGACACGATCGACAGTGATGTTGCAAGTGAAGCTAGCTAGAGCTTGGGTCCAATGCAATGAATAATCTCGATCGACTGCCTGTGCAGCTAATAATTAAGCCTCTGAACACATACAGATTGAAATGAAATGAATAGTTTCTGGATGATGATAATCTAAAATACCCATATGACTATCTGTATGTTCAGAGGTTTGCTATAGCTGCATGATCCATCAGCTACTCTCATTTATGCATTGGTTCTGCATGCGGAAACAAATCACAGAGAGCTGAGGTCGTCAGAGTAGACGCTGGGCTGGTGTATCCATCTACCCAACATTTAATTTCGAAAATGCGCAGAGCTATCCACCGGTGTTATGATCGATCAACTTAACAACAACCTGAGCTGCGTGCCGACACCGAATCGATCTGACCTTTAAAAGTCATCGTCGTCGTTCGTTGCCTTTAATTTTCTCCCACTGAACTGCACACAAAATAGAGAGCACTACACATGCGCAAATATTTGACTTTCTACCACCGTGTGCTTGCACGCTTATTCATGCATCCATATCGGTGTACGGTGCTGCAGCACCTCCTAACACACCAATTGCAATGAAATGTTGTGCCACGTTAGCTTATAGCAGCCCTACTCTATCAACTCCTTTTTGACTTGCTGCAATCTTCATGCACCCATCTCCATCCTTTGCCGCATGCAACGACGACGGAATGTTCATCATTTGGCATCCCAGCAGGGAATTTCTCGCGTTTACATGCCCTTTTCCTCCTCCCGATTAGTGGCCTTGTTATCTATGTTAATGTGATGCTGACCCTTGTCTCTCGGCATCACATCGCTTTTAGTTTATTTATTAATTAATTACCGCGCATGCAGCTAGCTTAGACAGTATAACTGGAAGCTTAACACAGTGCGGTGAAAAGATGGTCCGGCCGGTAATATATATTCACCGCGCGTGTGCAGCTTATGTTGATCCTGTTCTTGACTTAATTTGCCGGTCGGTCGGTCACTGAGATCGGATTCTTCTTCACTCACGCGTGCTGCACTTTTGCTAGCAAAAGAACACAGGATATATAGGTCATAGATGGACCGTCACGAGTAAAAAAAGCAAAAGGCAGAACGAAAGATTCATACGCCCTTTTAACACCTTTACTACTATGTTTGGTGTGTGACTGTGTGGCTAGATTACGTACAGAAGCTTCGTCCTCGTTGCAGTGCTCGATCTGCAGCAAGCGCAACGGTATCTGTTTGTTTATACAGTAACTAGCTAGATATATACTAGGTTAATCTCGCGGTCTGTGTGTTGATCTCTCTGAAAAACATTCATGTGTAAATCTCATGCATGATTGATCTGGACTATAGAAAGAACATTGTGCCACTTTGAGGAATTATATATATATCTCCGTGCTGGATCCACCCATCTCAACCGCCACCTGATCATCGACACAGATCATTATTCATCAAGCAAGCCCCCAACAGCGCTAGTTATTAACTACTACGCTTCTTCCTATCCCCCAACTGTAACTGTAACACACGCATGTGACAAGGCTTGCTGGCTTGTTTTAATTTGCAGCTAAAAGCAACACAGTCCTTAAAAACTATAAGGCTCCATTTGAATTTTTAGAATTGAGTTCATTATTACAGATTATAGTTTAGGCACATATATATATGAGATAGAATATATACTTTCTATAACTTTAATTGAATTGGAGAGTACAAACATAGCATGGTGATCTATAAATCCATTTCCCATTTTCCACACTATGAATTTGAGATAGACTTGTATGTGAACTTTAGAAAACTGTGGGATATCAATTTCCAAGCCAAATTGTCTAATTAATTAAATAGATTCTGGTTCCTCCAAAATGAAGGGATTCAAACGAGCTCTAAGAAACTTGTTGCTATTAGATTCTTATTCTTTTAGACATGTAAGTTATATTTGTAGAATTGCACTAAAAATTCTCATAAATTTAAAAAGCACTTTTTTGTATAGAAAATAGGGGTTTACATAAGCATCCATTATTAATATTACAGTTCTCGCCTCCGGCTGTGAAAGACAAGCTCTGAAAGAGCCACACACAAATAACACAAGTGCCAAAAGCTTTCAACATGTTAGGTTTTGAGTTCGCAAAAAAAAAAAAAAAAAAAAAAAAAAACCAAGCCTAAAAAAAATACTGTCACCAATTCATGGTGAAAATATTGTATTGTCAAAACTTTTTTTTTCAAAGCTAAAAATATAACTCTTTCAATAGAAGGATAAGCGCACTGCACACCGGCTATAAAAATAGAAGAAGTTACTAAGATCCTAGGATAAGGACACCGCATACTAGCTAAAAAAAGCCATAAGATTCTTGGCCTAAAATACACACGTGCATTTCTAGTCCAAGATTTAAACTTATGACCCCATACCTCACTTGAGACCTTGCCATCATGTTACACATTCACTTCTGACCAAAATATAGGATGCTATTATTTTGTTTTAACTTCATATGTATGGTTCTTTTTTTTTTTTTTTTTTTTGAATATTTAATTTTGGGACATAATTGATTCACTACCACAAACTCGAATTGCCTTGAAGGCAAAAAAAAAAAACCAAGGAAAGGGATTAAACTGCCAATCCAAGGATGACCCTTGAGCATAAATCGTCAAGCAAACATACTCAATAATAGAGGGTAAGGGAAATTAGTTTCCTTGGTGGTTTTGGCACTCAAGGATAATTTCCTTGGAGGCTAGACGCCAAGGAAACTACCAGACTTAACTTGCCAAAGTGTCACGAAAATGTACCGACCACCAAAGAAACCATCTTCCTTCGGGGCCAACAACCTCCAAGGAAATTATTTAGTACATATACATTTTGCATCATGCGTTTTATTGAAGCTAATATCTTGGATTAAACCTAATAAATCATTTGTTTGCTATTGGCAACCTATATAGTTCCATCTCCAAATTGGCATAAGATAATTATAATAATATGTAAACTTTATTAGAAAATTCTACAAACTTGCATGACAACATGATTTTGGTGTATAATCTTTGCAAAAAAATCAAATAGTTTGAATAAAGTGGTATTGTACATTGTTCACAAATGGAACACCTCACACATAGTTATGTGATAGTTTGCATCACATTACTATGTGAGCACGTAACTATGTGAGGGATGTTCCTATTTGCGAATAATATGTAGTCAAACTTTGGTAATATGATTTAAAAATTTTATAGCAAGATAATATAACCATATTATAATCTCATGCTGAATTTTATGATTTTTAGACACCTTTAAGATGTTGTTTTTTTTACTGAAGTCATCAAATTACTTATAAGCATTTCCTTGACTGTCAACCTCGAAAAAAATTACTTGGCATTTAGAATAACACCCAGGGGAATATGTTTTTTTCCTTGGTGGTTACGAGTAACACCTTGACTGTTTATAATTAGACTCAAATAAATATGTCATTTCCTTGGAGGTAATTACAAACCGCTAAGGAAACACCAATATTTCTTGGCGGTTTAATTAAACCTTCAAGGAATATATGTTTCCTTTCATTTTGGCACCCAAGGAAATTCACGGCCGCTAAGGCAACTCTAATTTTCTGTAGTGATTTCAAATGAAAAGGTCTTTAACTTTGTATAGTTTTAGAACACATTGGGTGTTGTAACTTTGGTAGAGGGTATGTCTCCATTCAAGATAGACCGAAAAAACATAAAGAATAAATTATGAAAACTTAAAGTATACTTTTTGGCCCTTAAAGTATACTTAAATTATGAAAACTTTGGTAGAGGGTATGTCTCCATTCAAGCGAAATCTAGTTTACTCGTTTCAGCCAAAAACCGCTGACTGAGACAAAATTATTTCATGGATATAGTGTTTCTTTGGCGTTTCTTTCGATTCCAACAAGAATCAGAATCGATCCGATCATCCAAACGGTCCAATAGTTTTGGTGTGAAACTGTGTATGCTTTTTTAATATAGATCTTTAATAGTTCAAAAAATTAACAAAAATCTACAATAGGTGCAATAGCAAATTGTTGACGAAATATTTAGATATGTACGGAACAACCCATAATCAACCAGCAATCTTAGAGATTTTTGTGTTTGTGCCTTTTATATTTTGAAAATATCCAACTTATAAATCCTAGCTCCACTACACTCACCAAAGAAGACCAACTTTGACAAAAAAAAGGAAAAAGAGTTGGAAGAAGAGGAGGGGCGAGCAGACACATTGCACGATTTGATATCACAATCGGCCAAAGAACGGGCTAACACCAACATCTCGCTGTGTCGCTTCATAAATGTTGGGTTCATGCCTCGCCCGCCCATCCAACTGTAATGCACGGGATTTGAATGGGCTAAAGATACCAACATTCCTTCTGTTAACTTCCCGCCAACCAAGGTCGCTGGTAGGCAACTCGAGGTGTCGATTGTCAATGGTGGCTCAAGCAGGCGCGGCCTGCTCTGTTGCTGGGCTCCTTCTTTTCTTAGCCCAGTTTTCAGGCCCATCGCACGGCGCGCAGCCTAGATAGCGTGGCCCATCGTTTGGCGCGGTCGGATGGACCAGACCGCGTTCGTGCGGCGCGCAGCCCAGCCCAGGTTCGCATGTCATCCCAGCTTTTTTAATACAAAAAAGAGAAATGATGCACATTCAAGATTCGAACCCTGTACCTTTCATTGGGAAAAATAATGGCCAACCAATACACCATTTGGGTGTTTTAGTATATTTAAGAACCATAGCTCGTAAATACGTTAAACTCTACATAATAAAAGGAAACAAAATTTAAGAGGAAAAGAGAAGAATAAAATATAAAAAAATAATAGTCAAAACTCCCAAGATAGAGATGCCGCCCCAGCTGTGCTGACTACCAGCAGAAGGCGATAGAGACCTACGCGTTAGCTCAATCAGGTGTTAAATTTTTCGCAATAATAACCAACTATATATATACTAACCTATTTTAATTTAACCAACTATATATATATATACTCTTATACAAATTTTATATAAGAGAGGAATTCAAATAACTAATTTTTTTTTCTAGCTAGGGAAGATTGTTTGATTATTTATTGTAATAACAAGCTAAGCTTTCAAGGTAACTCGGTTGTTTCATTTCAGAACTACAAAGTCAGCTTTTAAACCTCTCTCAACTTTTTAAACCATTTGTTTCTCCACCTTGGGCGGTTTTGATGATGGTTTTATCGATGAGCCACCATGATAGAAAGGAGGAGATTAGACAAGCATAAATGTTGCGGTAGCACCTAAACGTGTTTCTCCCCGAAACAGGAAACAACAAATCAACTAAAAGTGAGAGCCTCCACCCCCCCCTCGTTCCTCCTCTTTCCCTCTTTTTATAGGTAACTAGTAAATATGCCCGTGCGTTGCAATAGGGAGAAAACTTACTAAACATTTATGCAAAATGATAATGTGAATGGTACATATCTACTTATGTTTTAAGCTTTAATAATTTATTTCGTGATGACTATTACATAAGGTAGTGTTGACAATAATATATAATAGTGTCCTATTAAACCTATATCGAACTAAAATATACCTTGTTATATTTTTCCTTACATTGCAAATTGAACAAGTATTTTAGATATAAATATATCATAATCCATAACTTTAATTTTCCATACTGTCCATTTGTTTCTGTGACACAACATGGACCTCTGTAACTTTTTCATACATCATTTCAACCTCATTGACTTTTTTGTTGATGTGTAAAGAATTGGTTTGTCCTCCAACGACTATGAGAGAAGTAGGTTTTGCAAAAGAAAAATATTTTTTCATGAAAATTGTTTTTAGAGGGTGATAAAAAAGACACGTTGCTTTTAAAAATATTTTTTATTCAAAACAAGAAAAACCTAGACCTCCAAAAATCTTTCAGTTTTTTTTAGTAAATGCTAAAATCAAGCACAAACTCCATCACGAGCTAGGCTGTGGTTCCATTGTGCACTCTACATAACATTGTTGTCATAGTAATTCATATACTGTAAGACAAATCTCCGATTAGATTACACCTCCAAGGACTTCTCTAAATCCTAATCATTCGCCTACTGAAAAAAGAGGGAACAGGCGTGGTATATATAGCAAATGCTATTGGATCCTGCACTGCGCTCCTGTATAGACACATTAAACTGATGCTGATTCCTTTGTCGTGATACATATAGAATTGCATAAGCTGAGCTAATCACAACTCACAAGACCCATGGCAACCTCGTTAGCCTATGAGCATCTCAGATGCACAGCGTGTGCTTGAGCAAAGAGTTGCATATATAAGTTGAACTAATCACCAGACCCATGACAATTGCAACCTCTTTATTAGCCTACAACGTAACGTGCATATATATATATATTAGAAGAAACACAGCAAGAAAACGAAGGCGACGACATGTATACGAACATCAAAACCACAGCGCATAGAGCGCAAAAACTGCTGCATGAGCCGCGCTCAGTAGTAGTCTCTCATTTTTGTGGGATATATATATATCGATCACCTCCTCTCTGGTAGTTTCAAGATGTAGGCGACGAAGGATTCGAGAAATCCGGCGGCACGGGGAAACTAAAATCGAGGTTCGGGATCTCAGGCACGATCTTCTTGGCGCTCCGGCCACGGTTGCCGTCAAAGACGAACGCCGCCATGAACGGCGACTCCATGTCGAGTGTCGACGCTGCTGATCCTCAGCAGCTCCAGCGGCAGGTCGAAGTACGCCGACACGTCCTCTTCCTCCTCGCCGGCGTCCGTGCGCTCGAACATGGTGCCCGAGGAAGACGAGCTGTACTTAACCTCTCCATGGATGCCGCCTTCGACACCGTGCTCGAACCGTCCCCGGCAGCTGGCCCGGCCGTGCTCGCCCAGGGTGTTTCCTCCTCGCTCTCGCTCAGGCTCATGGACTGCTGCTGCTGCATCGTCGATACAGAGCTCTTTTTTTAAATATATACGTAAGGATCAGTGTCGGTCTCCAACTCTGAAACCGAATCAGTTTAGCTGGCGCTCGTCAGTACGTATACGTATTCTATACGGGATTGGGCAGGCAGATCGGGCAGGCAGAAAGGGCAGACGGAAATTTTGGGTCAAGTTATTTTCTCTCTTTATTAGTAGGTATAGATATAGATGTATAAGAGTCCGATTTGAAAGAGGAGAGGTGGGAGGGTAGACCCAAAAAAATTTTGGTCAAGAATTTTTCTCTCTTTATTAGTAGGTATAGAAGTGGGGGTTGTCCTCTTTATTGCCCTTAGAAAATATTAGTATTTATAAAAATGCCATTGAAGGCATATAAAAGGGCCTAATCTCTATATGTTGGACCCCTAATCTTTACAATTGGACCCAAAACACAAAGAGGGATTATCACATATACTACACCCCCAACAATAAAGTTCAGAGAAGAAAACAAAGTCAAAATACTTTTAGAAAATATCCAAAAATCATAGAAATAAATTTATAAAAATTATCCAAATACTCTATTTATGGAAAACAATGTAATTAAAATCCTAAAATATGGTTTAATTTTACAAAAATCATATAAATTTGTTTTTTCTTAGAAAATTATGAAGCTTGTTTTTTTTTTTTTCCTAAAATAACTCTCTATCTTATGGTATGGTGTCTAACTTGAAGTTGTGTGAATGTTGATGGACTTATTTTGGTCCTTATTTGCTAGTAGAAGCTCTTATTATCTTTTGCAACAAGATACATAAGTTGTTGTGCTGTTATCTATACAATTTATTATTATTTAAATTTTTTCTTAACAACTGATAACTTGTTTACTCATCGCGGTTGGTGCCGGTGACGTATATCCTCTTCTTATTTTGCTACTCCTCGGTAACGATGTTGCTTCCTGTTGCGATTTCGTGCCTTCTTCGGTGTTAGTATTCTGCGGCTTCCCTGTCCTTAGTCTCCCTCTCAAGTCTCTTGGTCGCCTCATTGTCGTCGGGATCCTCGTCGGCAAGCATGTCCCACACGTTTGTGTTGGCCAACTTGATCCCGCCCCACCACCGTCACAACCATGACTACGACTTCCCTGTCATTGGTCTCCCTCTTAAGTCTCTTGGTCGCCTCATTGTCGCCGGGATCCTCGTTGGTAAGCATCCCCGCGACGTTTGCGCTAGCCAACTTGATCCCGCCAACCGATCGGTCCAATCCAATCATGGCAAGTCATATAATCGATGATTGCTTCCCATGATTTCCTCACGATGACATGACAAGTTTAAACATTTTGAGGTCGCGATTATAGCACCTTTCATAATCCGTATTGGACTAATACACCATAACAAAACACAACACAAAAACATAGGGAATATACTTGCAGGCTAATAAAATAACAAACAAACGGACCAAAACGGTTGGGCTAGCGGAGATTCAATAAATGGGCCTAATAGCCTAGTTCTTTTCTTTTTGAAAAATCAACTGCTATATAGTAATATAATATGAATATTATTATTTAAATTTTTTTCTTAACAACCGATAACTTGTTTACTCATCGCGGTTGGTGCGGTGGCGTATATCCTCTTCTTATTTTGCTACTCCTCATTAGCGATGTTGCTTCCTGTTGCGATTTCGTGCCTTCTTCGGTGTTTGTATTCTGCGGCTTTCCTGTCCTTAGTCTCCCTCTCAAGTCTCTTTGGTCGCCTCATTGTCGTCGGGATCCTCGTTGGCAAGCATGTCCCACACGTTTGTGTTGGCCAACTTGATCCCGCCCCACCACCGTCACAACCATGACTACGATTCCACGTCATTGGTCTCCCTCTTAAGTCTCTTGGTCGCCTCATTGTCGCCGGGATCCTCGTTGGTAAGAATCCCCCGCACGTTTGCGCTAGCCAACTTGATCCCGCCAAGCGATCGGTCCAATCCAATCATGGCAAGTCACATAATCTGATGATTGCTTCCCATGATTTCCTCATGATGACACAACAAGTTTAAACATTTTGAGGTCGCGATTATAGCACCTTTCATAATCCGTATTGGACTAATACACCATAACAAAACACAACACAAAAACATAGGGAATATACTTGCAGGCTAATAAAATAACAAACAAACGGACCAAAACGGTTGGGCTAGCGGAGATTCAATAAATGGGCCTAATAGCCTAGTTCTTTTCTTTTTGAAAAATCAACTGCTATATAGTAATATAATATGAATCTCAGTTTGATCCGGTGACGATGTGTTTCTCTTTTTGAAAAATCTATTGCTATATAGTAATATATTTTTTGAAAAAAAATTAAACAACACGATCGTATTAGGAAAGGTTTTCTAATAGGACACCGACTCCTTTGTGATTGCGACACGGATCAAACTGATATTTATATATTAAACTACTATTATTTAATTTTTTTCAACTGTTTAACAAAAAAAAACTTGTATTAGAGTTTATTCATGTGAAGCGTCCGTGTTGAAGAGCTGGACATCCAACAAAAAGAGTACGGGAGGGCTGAAAAAAAAAAGAAAGGGGTGACAAAAAGGAGGGGAGACGGCGGAAATTTCTTCGCTTTATTAGTATGTATAGATTAGTCGATGTTGATCGTCCAAGTATGTAGCAACACTACTAGAGCATCATCATTACTATATAATATGTATATTTCAGGGTTGGTACAAAATGAAACTAGTTTCATAAATTTTCATGGTAAAACAATTTTTGTAAGATTAAACCATACTACCTTGTATTATTTAAAATCCAAAAAATAATAAACTGATTTTGTGGTTTAGCAAGGAAAACTAGATAACTGAATTGGATTTTGGTAAAAGAACTAAATGAGATTAAAGGGAAAAAAAATAAGATTACGTTTATTTTTTCAAAATCACGAAACAAAAAATAGACACAATTGTTTTTTGGCAAGAAAAATACAAATTTTATAAGAGAGGAATTCAGATTACTGATTTTTTTTTTCTAAAAAAATCCAAATATAAAAAGAGTTGGAAGGAAGGGTATGGCAAGCCTCGCGGCGTAGCCCACCCCTCAAGGGCTTCTTCCTCTTATAATCCCGTGAGCAGGCCTCTCACTGAAGGCTTTTGTAATGCCGCAGCAGCACAAAGCGGCAAGCGGGCTGCCTTATGACCAAGGTCAAGAGAGGCCCTGAGCTCCATAACGGGCTTTATAAGATGGAAAAAGTCCATTCCCTCCCCAACTATCACCAAAGTTCACTTTTCCTCCTCCAACTTAAAAGCGGGTCAAATCGCCTCCCTCAACTTTCCAAACCATGCAAATTACCTCCCTCGGCGGTTTTGAAGGCGGATTTGCTACCGTAACATGATTTGCTACAGTGTCAGCGGGTTTGCTGCAGTAACAGTAACTTTGTCTTTTCTTTTTTAAAAAAAATTCGGTTGAATCTTTGAAAAATCATATTAAATCAGAAAAATCATAAAATAAAAAATCCAATTTTGTTGGACTCCACATGATTAGATCTACACGGTGACTATATAATATGATATGCTTTTAGTACAAAGTTTTTGCTACGAATGTTTTGTCTTTTTCTTTTATATTTATTTGGCTAAATCTTTAAAAAAATCATAGTAAATCATAGAAAAATAATAAAATAGAAAATCTAATTTTGTTAGACTCCACATGCGTATGTCTACACAGTGAATATATAATATGGTATGCTTTAGTACAAAATTTTTGTTGTAGCTTTAGATCTATGCTTTTGTGTAATTAATTGAAATAATTCGAAGCGTCAACTTCTATAATTATTTTGTTGGACTAAAAGCATACCATGTTATATATTCAATGTGTAGATCTACTCATGTGGAGTCTAACAAAATTGAATTTTCTATTTTATGATTTTTCTACGATTTACTATGATTTTTCAAAAGATTCGACCAAATAAATAAATAAATAAGATAAAACCTTCGTAGCAAAAAACTTTATACTAAAGCATATCATATTATATATTCAATGTGTAGATCTAATCATGTGGAGTCTAACAAAATTAGATTTTTTATTTTATGATTTTTCTATGATTTACTATGATTTTTCAAAGATTCAACCGATTTTTTTAAAAAGAAAAGGCACAGTTACTGTTACTACAGCAAACCTGCTGTCACTGTAGCAACCGTGGTTACTGAAGAAAATCCGCCTCAAAACCACTCAAGGGAGGTAATTTGCATGGTTTGGAAAGTTGAGGGAGGCGAGGACTTTTTTTGAGTTGAGGGAGAAAAGTGAACTTTGATGATAGTTGGGGGAGGGAAAGTGGACTTTTTCCTTATAAGATTATGTTGAAGATACACCCTAATGGGCCTTAACCGCTGGCTCAACCCGTGCACCCCTCCTCCCAACTCTGATGGGGTGAGGTCGAACGGCCTATTTGATCCGGGTTTTTCGCTGCTAAAGAAACAATACGGTACTATTCCGGGTGGGGAGATGGCGGCACCGGATGGCGACTACTACCGGGCCAGCGGCGGCGGCGGCGGCGGCGGCGGTCGGATCGACCGTCTGGTGGTGGAGAATTTCAAGTCGTACAAGGGCGAGCAGACGATTGGGCCCTTGGTCGGCTTCACAGCCATCATTGGCCCTAACGGCGCCGGCAAGTCGAACCTGATGGACGCCATCAGCTTCCTGCTGGGCGTGCGCTCCTCGGCGCACCTTCGCGGCGCGCAGCTCAAGGACCTCATCTACGCCCTCGACGACCGCGACAAAGGAGTGCCGCAGGGCTTCCGTCCGCCTCTTCTACCGCCAATCCAACCAGGAGGAGCTCTGCTTCACGCGCAGCATCACCCGCGACGGCGGCGGCGGCAGTGAGTACCGCATCAACGGCAGCCCAGTGACCTGGGACCAGTACAATGCCAGGCTCAGATCCCTCGGCATCCTCGTCAAGGCCCGCAACTTCCTCGTCTTTCAGGGTGATGTGGAATCCATCGCCTCCAAGAAACCCAAGGAACTCACCGCTCTACTGGAGCAGATCTCGGGCTCTGATGAGCTCAGGAGGGAGTATGACGAGCTGGAGGAGCAGAAAGCCAGGGCTGAAGAGAAGTCTGCGCTCGTCTATCAAGAGAAAAGAACTATTGTCATGGAGCGGAAGCAGAACAAGGCACACAAAAAGGAGGCAGAGGAGCATCTACGCCTTCAGCAGAACCTGGTCTGACATTTTTTTTGTGAGCTTCGGATGCAGCTTAATTAATTTCTTCATTTTAACGATGTTGTTGTCTCCTTGATTTGATTCCCCAGAAACTGTTGAAGACACAGCATTACCTTTGGCAACTCTATACCATTGAAAAAGACATCGTAAATGTTGAAGCTGAGCTCGTGGAGGATAGAGTCTCTCTTCAGCAAGTGCAGGAAGAGAATCGATCCAGAGACCGTGAACTGACTGTAAAAAAGAAGGAGCAAAGTGGATTTCTCAAGAATATGACATTGTGTGAGGAGAGGATAGCCAAGAAAAGCTTGAATTTGACAAATGTAAGTGCCTTCTTAGTTGGCTCGTTTGCAGTCTCACTTCACCAAAATTTGCATTGTGGACTTCATTGTGGTGTTGCTGAATATTTTTTTCTGCTTTTAATTTATGATTATTATTGGTAGAAATCCTTGGTGATAATAGCTGAAAGAGGAATCTTGTCCTATAGAATTTTAGATGCTGCTACTGGACATACTAATATAAACTACATGTTGTAATTGTATCTCTGTTTTCAGCAACCTGAGCTTCTTAAATTGGGAGAGCAAATATCTCGGCTCAAATCAAAAATCAAAAGTTGCAAGAAAGAGATTGACAAAAATAAGGATGATCACAAAAAACATCTGGGAGAGTTGGGAAGGCTGCAAAATGATCTGGTTGAGGTCACAGAAGCTATTGAGGAATTGAATGAGCAAGGACAAGATAAAAGTGGAAAACTGCTATTAGCTGACAACCAACTCCGGGAGTATCATAGAATTAAGGAGGACGCAGGAATGAAGACAGCAAAGCTAAGAGATGAGAAGGAAGTTATAGACAAAAAACTAAATGCTGATGTTGAAGCAAAAAAGAATTTAGTGGAGAACCTTCAGCAGCTGGAAAGCCGCAAGGACGAGATATCATCACAAGAGCGTGAACTGCAGACAAAACTTAACAATATTCTCCATTCTATCCCCAAGCTTGAAAATGAGCTCACACACTTGCATGAGGAACGCGACAAAATTACAAAGGAACGCCAATCTTCAGGTTCTAGGTACCAACAGCTGAAGCAGAGGGTGGATGAAATTAAAACAGACCTACGGGGAGCTTAAAGCTGACAAATATGAAAGTGAGCGTGATGCTCGATTAAAAGAAACTGTCGGAAATCTAAAGAGGCTATTCCCTGGAGTCCATGGCGCATGCTTGAACTTTGCAGGCCCTCACAGAAGAAATATAACCTGGCTGTTACTGTTGCCATGGGGAAATTCATGGATGCAGTTGTAGTGGAAGACGAGAACACTGGAAAGGAATGCATTAAGTATCTGAAGGAGAAGCGGCATCCTCCGCAGATATTTATTCCCTTGCAATCTGTCCGTGTGAAGCCGATAATTGAGAAGCTGCGGACTCTTGGTGGATCTGCACAGTTAGTTTTTGATGTCATTCATTTTGACCGAGTTTTGGAGAAAGCAGTTCTGTTTGCTGTTGGAAATACACTTGTCTGTGATAAACTTGATGAAGCTAAAGCCATAAGTTGGAGTGGTGAAAGGTATAAAGTTGTTACTGTCGATGGGATTCTGCTGACTAAATCTGGCACGATGACTGGCGGAACAAGTGGGGGGATGGAAGCTAGATCAAACAACTGGGATGGCAGCACAATTGGATCTTTGAAGAAGAAGAAAAATCAGTATAAAACTAAAATGTCAGAAGTTGGTTCCCCCAGGGAGCTGCAGAGTAAGGAGCTTGCCATATCCGAGAAAATAACTGAACTTGAGAAAAAATTGCACTACTCGAATGTTGAACAGAATTACCTTAGAGGGAATCTAGCTAAATTAGCATCTGAGAGGAGTAATATTGAGGCAGAGGTTAAACGTCTGAAGCCTGGAGAGGAGAAGCTCGAGGACCGTATTGCTGAAAGGGAAGCAGAAGTAAGAAAACTTGAGAAAAACATTAATGACATTGTGGACAAGGTGTACAGAGATTTTAGCATTTCAGTTGGTGTGAAGAATATCCGCGAGTATGAAGAAAGACAGCTAAAAGATGCTCAGGCACTACAGGAGAGGAAGTTAAGCCTAAGTAACCAAATGTCAAAATTGAAATACCAGCTTGAATATGAACAAAAGCGAGATATGCTGCTGCCAATTGTGAAGTTAACAGAGACACATGAGTCCCTAGAGAAAGAGCTGAAGGGCTTACAGGTGAGAGAGTATAGTACTAAGGCTGAAGAGAAACAAATTTTGACTCGGATGGAAGAACTGAAGATTAAGGCTGATGACTGGAAATCCAAGTCAGACGGTTGTGAGAAGGTTATTGATTTATTAAAGGAGCAGAATGGTAATGTTGCATCTAGATTGGCAAAAGCTGGATCGCCAAGTGAATTCAAAGGAGGGACAACTTGCACAACTTATATCACGCCAGCGGGGTCCATGAGAATTGTGCACTTGAACAGTTCAAGCTTCCTACTGTAAATGACCCAATGGATACTGGAACATCCTCACAAGACCCAATCCTTGATTACAGCCAGCTTAGCAAAAGCCATCTGCAGGATATAAGACCTTCTGAACGTGACGAACATGAGGCAGAGTTCAAAAAAGGAACAGTTGAGCTATTGGCTAGTATTGAGCGCACTGCTCCTAATCTGAAAGCACTGGATCAATATGATGCACTCCAAAGAAAGGAAAAAAAGGAGGTTACTGAAAGGTTTGAAGCAGCTAGGAAAGAAGAACGAGAGATATCTGATAAATACAATTCAGTCAAGCAAAGGAGGTATGAGCTGTTTATAGAGGCCTTTGATCACATATCTAAAGGCATCGACAAAATCTATAAACAGCTGACAAAAAGTCATACACATCCTCTTGGAGGAACAGCATATTTGAATTTAGAAAATGAAGACGAACCATTTCTACATGGAATCAAGTACACAGCTATGCCACCTACCAAGCGGTTTAGAGATATGGAACAGTTATCCGGTGGGGAGAAGACTGTTGCAGCACTGGCCTTGCTTTTTGCCATTCACAGTTTCAGGCCATCACCGTTCTTCATATTGGATGAACTAGATGCTTCTCTAGACAATTTAAATGTGGCCAAGGTTGCTAGGTTTATCAGATCAAAATCATGTGACCGTGTTGCTGATGAACAAGACAGTGATGGAGAATGTGGTTTTCAGAGCATAGTCATATCACTGAAGGATAGTTTTTTTATGACAAGGCCGAAGCAGTTGTTGGTGTTTATAGGGACTCAGAGCGAAGTTGCTCGAGCACTCACCTTTGACCTTAGAAAGCTTAGGGAAGCATGAAGCAACTTTTTTGTTGGATATATTTAGATAGTTGCCACTATACATGTTTGCTAGCTAGCTGTCGTGAACCATAGACATTTTAACTTCTTGTGTACATAATAAGTTCTTTTAGTCGTGTAAGCTATTAGCTGAACAGGACACTTATATATTCCGTATTCATCTGGTTGGAGGATGACTTGATGTTTCAAAAAAAATACATGAAGAAGTGCCAGGACCTTGAGGACTGGCACTGGCACTGGCACAGTGGGTTGGACGCATTTTGTATAGCATTGCAATGGCGTGGAAGAATGAAGAAGTGTTCAGCTGATGATAATTCTGGACAGGCGGCAATGCTTGGAGTCAGTGGGATGGGATGGACACACACTGCCTGCATTTGTCAAATCTGTACCTCAATCTTGTTTGTGAAGTAGACTACAAGACTATTTCTTGCTGACTGAAACTACCAGTATCAACTTGTCAACCCAAATTTAGTCATTTTTGGTCACTTGTGCAACAAGCGTAGATTACTAGAAGGTCAAGAAGGTCTGCAATTTGACTAAGTTACTCATAAGGTTGGGCAGCTGCATTTCATGTTTTTGTATTGTTTGAATGCTCACCCTCTCTGCCCTTGCTCTGCTAGGCGGCGAGGAATACATGGTGGCAAGGAAGCTGGGATGCCATCAGCCAGTCATGTGCCCTCGCGGCCTCACCGATCAGCGTTCACCAACTGTCCAGTTCACCACATGTCCACTGCTCTCCTCTCCTCTCCTCTCTTTCAGGGCATGGGCATGGGCATGTGCACACACGGGAGAATGCTCTCTCTTCCAGCACTGCATGCACTCTGCTGTTTCAGGTCCTGGTCTGTTTCTTTCCAAATGATATAGCAAGATTTGCCTGTTCCTTTAGCTGGAAGCTTTGGCGTGGCGCTTACACTTCTGTTGGCTTTGTTACTGACAGCTCTGAAGAATTCATGTTTTTTTTTTGTTTCAATGTTGTTTTCTCCCCTTTCTCTGGCCAAGCAGCAGATCTTAAGTCGGCTTGGAGCTCCTCCAGCCATGTTTCCGTGAAATAAATAAATATTTGTGGATTCTGTGATGATCCAATGATCCACTGATCTGCAACTGGACAATATTGCCAATGCTATAGAGAAATGAGATCGATCTGGTCGATGTTCATTATTACTACTATTACTATTATTGGATGATCAGCCTGCTGCATGATGGGTTGAAGCAGGCAGCAGAGTGAATGAATATTGTGGTTTCAAGGACTGAGAGATGCTGCCGGCAACCTTCTGAAGATCAAAGAAACGAGCAGAGGTGGGATCTGCCGGCGACCTGCACGGCGCCTGTCTGCGGTCAGGCATTCACCTAGAATAATAGGTACAAACAATACTACCAGTCATTATTTCACTAAAACTTCTGTGAAATTTAATTGCTTGAAACCTGATGTGAAAGTATTACCGTCATCCTGAATTGAAGCAAGCCTGCATACATCATGATCGCCTTGCTTGTGGTGGCAAATAGTTACATGCGAGAATGCCAATTCATGCACGAAATGAGCCTGGCGGTTGTTTAGCTTACTAGGTATAGTTTATTTGTGTCTATTATTTACAGATTACTGCAAAGGACCTTTTTGCCTGATATTTTCTTACCAGTTTAGTTCAGCATCTTACACGTTTTTTTTTTTTAATTTTCAGTCAAAATTTGTGATACCTGTTCACCTGTCCAGTTTTCTAATCTTCTTTTGGTTGTTTAATCTAACGGGTTGCTAGTGCATTTTCATATTGTTGTTATCTCCTTCCTATCCTCGTTTTGTTTTTTCGTGTTTAAGAACCATAGATACACTAGTTATTTGCTCTTTAAATCCAGTTCACTAATCTAGTAATCTTTGTAAAATAAGTAAACATCTCAGAGCCATGGAATCATTGCTCGGCTTCTAAAAATTATGACTGCACTGTAAGAATAGGAAATGTTATAAAGGGGAATGGCTGTACTATAATGTTAATCTCTTGCAATCTGGAATTAGTATTTGCAAAATGACCAGAAAAAATTATAGTCATTCATTAACAGCTAATCTAATCTTATTATGGTTCCTTTTGAAAAATTATATGTATATATGATCTCATGCCTCGACACAGAATTAGAGAGCAATTTAACATACATGTATTTTAAATTTTGCTTGACAAATTAGCTGTACTGGGAATACCATCTTTTAAATTTAAATCCCCGAAACAGGAGGACATAGTATGATAGTAATGTTAGCAGTGTTTAGTAATTAGTGGATCAAGATCAATGGTATGATCACCATGCCATTGAGGAGGCCAGGAGGGGTCTGAACTTGTTACACATCCTCGGGGCATGGATTTGGAAACATTGAAAAGGCTAATGTTTTTTAATGTGGTTCGCCTGATGTGCTTCCCATTCACAACTAGCTAGAGAGGAAGCAAACCAGGTTTGGCTTGTGCTAGGGCATTAGCACAGCTTGGCATGAATTCATTGTCGTAGATGGTTCAATTAGTCTTTTTGTTCTTTCAGGGGAGCGTCTGGAACTTTGAGAGTTTGCTGTCTGTTGTATTTCTAGGACTTTCATCCCCTTAATCACTATAATCATCCTTTTTCAACCTATACTTGTACTTTTAATCTATCCATTTTAAATCTCTGCATTTTTCGACTCTGTGGCACTGCTAAATCATTTTGGAAGAAATAGAGTTGGTGCACTGCTGTGAGTTTATTTTTCCCTGAGTTCCCTCAGCACTTGATTTCCCTCAACTGTGTCATATGATGTAATTGTTTTATTTGTGTGTATGAAAGTTTGGCCACATAGAAAATCCCTTTGGGAGCGGATTTAATTCAGCCTTCCTGTTTTTGGCTTTTCTATTTACCACCAGTATGTCTTGTGATGTGGAAATTGCTACCTAACATGAACTGCAATCAAGATGACTTAAACTTGTGTTCACACCCATACTATGGATGCATTCAGTATCCTGACCGTTAGTATTTGTTAGAGAAACACTAAAATTTATCTCCTATGCGCCCACCCCATTAGTATTTTTATTGCAGGGATGGTAGCACCAGTATCTGAACTTGTCCTGCCCGCCTATGCTAAAATTGATTTGTCTGATTCAACATTATAGTCTGAGAGTTTTCTGACTGTTGATTTCATCCTTGTCATGTTTATGCAGCCAGGAACGAGCAGAAAGAGAGCAGCACTTGAGTGTTGAACCACTGTCCCTTCTTCCCTTCATGGCTCTAAAGTTGAGTATTTTGTGGTTTCTCCAGAAAGGCATTTTATTATAGACTATTTTTTTAGAAGAAACCATTTTATTGTACACTATCAGGCCATATCTTCTATTTTGGTTCTCAAGTGTCAGCAACTAGATATGTTCGGCAAAGCATATTAGCTTCAGACTGTTTGATAAGCAATTGATGGTTAAGCAATTAGCTATGACCATAACTATTAATTTCTAGAAATAGATTGTGTGATTATTCCAAAAAAAAAAAAAAAAAAAACAGGTGGTCATAGAAATCCTAGCCTTATGTGACAATAAAACTATTATTTAGAAATACATTCCTTAGTATGATTCATTAATAAAATTGTAATTGAGTGGATTCACTTATTCAGTTAACTACTGATGCTGAGACACAAGAGGTAACTATTTCTTTAAACTGTTCTTGTGCATATGATTGCCTCCTACCACAATTATCTGTGGTTCTCCAGCAGCAGCAGCAACCATGCCACTTCTTTGCTTAGTCTGACACCAGGAGTGAGCTCATGACCAGCACCGTCATCTTGTGTCGAACAGTTCATGTCCATTAGCTAGTTTCAGGGGAGTTCGTCGTGAGCATCTTCCTCCGATGAGCTTATTAATTTTGTTCAGAAAGTTACAATCAACAAGGCCACTTTTCCTTTTCTGTTGGGAATTCTAGAACTTTATCGTTGTTTAGATTTTGTTGTGAATAAAAGTTCAGATGCATAATGTAGTAATTTTGTATAACCATATAGACCAATAGAAATGTGTATTATATGTTGTAGATTTAAAATGACCATGATTCTTTTGGTTTTGCATTCAAGAAAAATTTCAGCATGAGCTCGGTCAAGATGCTGTTCAAATTTTTTTCTCCAACCTACTGGAGAGCTGCACAGCATTGTATTATAAGAAAGAAGTGGTCTGAATACATGCTGAATTCATGGCCAAGGTCAGTCTTTTAATGCATTCAGCTGTAGTTCAAATTCAAGTTATGCAATAAAAGTCTGTTTAGAGAATCCTAGTGTCCATTCAAGATTTTGTTGTCGATCTAGATTTTTCTTTTAATTTTCTGAGATCTCATTTTGTATCGCTACTTAGTCCTTACTAGCAAGCTTAAATGAGAGCCTCGTAACTTTCAGGTTTTGGCAGGTTTTTTTTTTTTTTTTTTACCAAAGTTTTGGCAGGTTAATGGCTAGACTTTCTACCATCTGCTGTGAATTATGATGTCAACTCAATTGTACCACCTGATGTAAATAGGGTTCAGTCATTGTAAAGATATCTTAATTTCTGATTTGGTTAAGGATCTATTCAGGGAAACTATTCTGCGAAATATGAGGATCCTTGATGAACATTTTTGGTGCCACCATTTTCTGTCCATAACTCCATATTTTAGAAGGTAATGGGATTTTCCCGTTCACATACTTAATTATCTGTGACGAGCTGATGCTAGATTGTCCAGCAAGCATCACCACTGAATAACTATTCTCACTACTAATTTACATATCTGTGCAGATGGGAGAGCCTTTCTGTCACAGGATCTTCAGCAATCTGGCCACATCATAGTTTTTGAGGCGTCGCCTAGGCTACACGGCGTGCTACGGGCACTGGGCATTGGGGACACCACAACCTCGAACCTATGGCGTCTGCCTCGCACCGGTTGGTTGCTCCTCTGCTCGAGTGTCGAGTCCACCGGCCACCCACCCCTGCAACCACCCTTGGTGTCCGCCTGTCCGCAACTGCTGGCTCTATTTGAAGTCCGCCTGCTCGAGTCCCTACCACTGCTGGCCGTCGGCACCTGCTGCCCGCTACCGTCGGCCGTCCGCAGTGCACCTGTCTGCCTGCTAAGTCGCTGCCGCCGTCCGCAGGTCCATCCGCCGCACATGTACCGTCCGCTTCGAAGTGTGCCCGCACCTGTACGCACCCTGCATCTCTCGTGCTTTCGATCACCAAATCTCCCATCTGCCGCTTTTCATATTTGTTTGCACTGCCTCTCAGATGGACTGGTGCGTGTACTCTGTTTTTAACACACTCTGCTTTGAATACAGTATTTTGCTTTTTATATTATATTATATTATATTATTGACATGTCACATAGCCAGATACGAGGTACTCCGTACTACTTGCTTGTTCTTGGGTAGTAGTGCTACTTAGCTGTACTAGTATGTGCTGGGCTCAATAATTGTGAATGAATGAGGTATATATGTGCTGCACTAGTATATAGTTCTAGCAGTTCTAGCATATACACATCTTCATGGCGCCTAAAATGTGCATATGGCGTCGCCTAGCGTCCACCATAAACGCCTAGGCGTTGTGAAGGGGGTCGGGCGCTACGCCTTGCTGCGGTGCCTCAAAAAACATGGGATCACATGACCAATGACATAAACTTGATGGTTCACATGCAAGCTGCAACGTATAACCACATACTAGTTAAATAAGGGATAGCTTTGTCTTCTATCAGGTGGCAATGACCATAGCTAACCATCATTTCACTTTCGAGTGAAATGTGCCTTCCATGATAGTGTATGTAGCTTGCTGCTAACTAAGACCTCATAGGTCTGGCAATGACCATAGCTAACCATCATTTCACTTTCGAGTGAAATGTGCCTTCCATGATAGTGTATGTAGCTTGCTGCTAACTAAGACCTCATAGGTCCTGTAGTTTGGATTAGCATTACCAATGTATTGGAAACTGATAATATTATAAGATAAAACCATCTGAAATGCTGTTAGAAATGTTTGGTTAAATCCATCTTAAACATTATGCCATGAAGTGATGACTGAAACATGGCTATTATGAGAAATATATTTGTTGCAATTTGAACTGAATTTCGTTTTTGTTTTGCAAATGCAGGCTATTATGAGAAATCGTTTTTTTGTGTGTTTCATTTGTTATCTACCTCTAAGCTTATATGCTGTTTCTGTAGGCACACCAAACTAGCGTGTACTATGTAGTCACAATCCATCTTGGTCATGGTTTTTCTACAGCCTATCAGTATGCTAATCTGCAGGAGAGTAGGATAAAATAGGTTTTTCTCTGGCCCAAGACAAACATGATATCTTGCATTCCATTTTCAGCATAATGTATTACACATAGCATGGATGCCTCCTAAGTAGGCTGGTGTCGTACTAGAATATGTGCATGTTCTAATTCATGCAGATTAGGAAGCTCTTCTGGCCCATCTTAATATTTCCACCATGGTTTATCGTATTACAAGAAAAAAATGCCTTGCTTTACATCAAGTTATGGGAAGTGCAAATGTTTTATCATAATTGCAAACAGTTGTGGTTTTTGGATCACTCACTTCATTATGTAAGATAGAGACCTTTTTCCATGTACATATGCATTATCAATAATTAATCTAATTCTATGCTAGATTAAATATAATGCAAGGTTTATATGGTCAGACATGACAATATCTGTGACTAGGCTAGTTTGGCTATAAATATTTGAGGTTTCTATTGTTTCCTAGTTTTTTGTGCACAAACATATCAAATTAGCAATAGAAAAAATCAAAGAAATACAATCTAATGTTATTTAGCTTTTATTGACTATTGAATTGTGTATCTGAGACAAGCAACCAGTTAGTTCATGAAATTTATACAGGTTTATTGCAGGTTTTTTAAGAAGCAACTGTCATAATGCCTTTTTACTTAATGGATGTGTAGACAAGTTGGTTCTGGTGCTATATAAATGAAGGTCAATGTTAGCAGCATCCCCTAGCGTTTGGTGGATGGGGACCTATAGTCAGAAGATAGAAAAATATCCATGCTAACAGGCATCATTCAAAAAAGATGTGTTGCACTGTTGCAAGCTACAAATGACATCAAAAGAGCTCTCAATGGAAGCACTTGGATGCCTGTGCATCATCATTGCAGTTCTTCAAAAACAAATGAATGTATCTGCACCTTCAGGGTCCCAAATCTCCTCTTTAACATCTAGACGTTCATCTCCTGCATAAAGATTATATTCAGATTGAGGACTGCGCGTAGCGCTTGGGTGGTCAGTTCGCCAGGTGAGCGGCGGCCAAAGTGAAGTTCGAACTGGTGCTCCTCACCGTGGGAATAGTGATTCCGAATAAATTTCTGATGTCCCCATTCGACCGTGCGGTAGCTTATGCTGAGCAAAAAATAGAATACAAAGGTTTATATCTTAGCTTAATTCTAGGAGGTGTTGTGTGTGGTGTGAGTGGATGTGTGTGGTGTGCATTTGCGGCTGAGTTCAGATCAGCCTTGTATTCTAGACTAGGGCCTCTAAAAAAATTATATTCAGATTTACCACCGTGGCTGGAGCAAAACCACGTTTATTTGTAGCAAAACCGCTCCGCAGAAGTAAAATGCCTGGTTTGAAAAGTTGAAGTAGGTGATTTACCCGATTGTAGAGTTGAGGGAGGAAACACGAACTTTCGTAAAATTGGGTTGGGGGGGGAGTGGTATGTTTACTTAACTAATCAATATATCAACTAGCCTATTTCATCCATATTGCTGTCACAAGAGCAAGAACACAACCCAAACTATCACCTAACAGAATTAAAAAAATTAACTGTCACATAAGAGCATCTCCATCCTAAGCCCCTAGACCCACCACTCAAAACTTTTAGGAGTTTAGATAAAAAAAAAACTCAACTCTAGTGAAGCTCCTATATATGCTCTCATTTTTCGTGCCCTCTCAAATTATAGTCTCAAGCCTAAGGAATAGGATCCTTCTATCCTGCTCTCATCTATGGGTCCCACTGTAGATAGGGTTTTGGGCTAAAAGCTTCTTCCACGGGAGATGGGAATCATTTGTGCTCCTATTTTTTTTGCAGGCCGATATGTAAAAGGATTTTTGAGACTCAAATTTGCAGGCCTTCACTGGAGATGCTCCATGACCAGCTTTGATAAAGAAAAACTAACAAGACCAACTTTGACCTCAAACCCCCCTAAATTCTCAACCAAGACCAACTTTGGATTGGAAAAAAAGAGTTGAAAGAAGAGGTAGGACGAGCACTGCACATTGATGAGTTGGAAGCAGACCTAAGCCCATGTTGAACGCCTGTTAAGCTTTCCCAAGGCTTCACAGCAGGCCCACTTTTGGGGGATTGGAATGGGTACGACACCTACATTCCTTTAACATCCCCGTTTCAAAAATCATTCGGTTGTCAATGCTGCTGTGCTCAAGCCCGTTCACCACTCCTCCCAACTCTGACGTATAAGCTCTGACGACTCCTTTGAGCCTGCTAACGCACTGCTACGAAAACAATACGGTACTAATTATTGAGATCATAAGCACGTCACACGTGATTTTTGCTGATGCAGATCTATTCAGCCGTAGAAGACATATTTTTGCTGATGCAGATCTATTATTATTAGCGAAAGGCCCAAGTCCATGCATAAGGCCCAGCCCGGTTGTATATTTAGCAAGCAAAAGAGCAAGAACTCGGCCCAAAATCCCACGTGTACTACTTCTTTCACTGTTGGGCCAACGTCTCATTAACGTAAACGGAACCACGATTATTTATTATTTTTGCTATGAAGGTTTGCTTTGTTTTTATTTCGGCTAAATGTTTGAAAAATTATAGTAAATTACAAAAATCATAAAATGGAAAGTCCAATTTGGTTAGACTCAGCATGAGTATATCTACAAACATATAATATGTTATTCTTTAGTACAAATTTTTTGTTGTAGCCTTAGATCTCTACTTTTGTATAATTAATTGATTAATTCATAGCTGTAACTTCTATAATTATTTTGTTGGACTAAAACACACCATATTATATGTTCACTGTGTAGATCTACTCATGTGGAGTATAAAAAAATTAAATTTTCTATTTTATGATTTTTATAATTTACTATGATTTTCAAATATTCAACCAAATATATCAAAAAGAAAAAAGATAAAAACCTTCATAGCAAAAACTTTGTACTAAGGCATAATATATTATATGTAATATACTATATGTTAGTGTGCAGATCTACTCATGTGGAATCCAAAAAAAATTATATTTTCCATATTTTATATTTTTTTTGTGCTTTACTACGATTTTTAAAGATTCAACCTGAAATAAATAAGAAAAAAGAAATAGACAAAACCACCGTGGCTAGAGCAAACCACGTTTCACTGTAGCAAAACCGCTCTAGAGAAGTAAAATGCCTGGTTTGAAAAGTTGAAGTAGGTGATTTACCCGATTGTAGAGTTGAGGAAGGAAAGACAAACTTTTCGTAAAAGTTGTGGGGGGAGAGAGAAAAAGTGGTATGTTTACTTAACTAATCAATATATCGACTAGCCTATTTCATCCATTTTTTTACGGGAAAAAAACTGTGAGTGAGTTCCCCATAATGGATTTTTGTATTTAAATTAAAGAGCAGAACATAAGGTTACACTTACAACCAGATTAACCGAAAGCATCAAGCCAAAAACAAAAGGATGACCTAAGGTCGTCCTTGAATCTAAGAGATTGAAGAAGACATTGATTCTTGAAATTAGAAAACCAAAGTGTTGTAGTGGGGTCCCTTCTCTGGAAAAACTTTATCATTGTGCAATTTCCAAAGCCCCCAAGTAGCAATCATCGTGGCTTCAGTGAAAAATGACAAAGGGTGTGTTTCACCATCCTTCTATCATGCAGGTTCAAAGATTCATCCCAAGTGAAATTGATTGTCTCCCAAGAGACTCGTGCAAAGGGGCACGTGAAGAAGAGGTGCTCTATGGTCTCATGCTCCCCCGCATTGCACATCACACAATTTGCATCACCCTGGATATTAATATGACGATGTCGGAACATTGTCTTTGTGTTAAGTTTATCCACCAAGATTTACCACACAAAGAACTTGATTCGTGGCATGCATTTTTGATAAAGAAAAACTAACAAGACCAACTTTGACCCCAGACCCCCCTAAATTCTCAATCAAGACCAACTTTGGATGGGAAAAAAAGAGTTGAAAGAAGAGGTTGGACGAGCACTACACACATTCAGTTGGAAGCAGACCTAAGCCATGTTAAACGCCCCGTTAGGCTTTCCCCACCAAGGCTTCAGCTAATCCTCGCCGACCATCGCCGAACGGAATGAATGGCATTGCAACATCGTAGGCTAGCTGAACATCTATTTTTAGGAACCAACTGGAACAAATCCAAGCCAGGTTTGATATACAAACGAACGGGGCCTTAGTCGTCAACGCTGTGTGCTCAAGCCCGTTCACCACTCCTCCCAACTCTGATGTAATGGCTCTGACGACTCCTTTAAGCCTGCTAACGCACTGCTACGAAAACAATACGGTACTACTAACTATTGAGATCATACGCACGTGATTGGACAGCCGTAGGAGACATATTTTTGCTGATGCAGATCTACTATTATTAGCGAAAGGACCAAGTCCATGCATAAGGCCCAACCCAGTTGTATATTTAGCACGCAAAAGAGCAAGAACTCAGCCCAAAATCCCACGTCTTTCACTGTTGGGCCAACGTCTCATTAACGTAAACGGAACCACGATTATTTATTTATTATTTTTATTAATTCCCGGAAAACTCTGCTCAACTCGTTCTCTTCTCTGTCGTCTCGCTGCTCTCCACATCCATCATCATCCCCTTCCTCCTCCAACTCTCCAATCGACTCCGAGTCTCCGACCCAAACTACAATCCGCGGCAACAGGAAAAGGCGCCTCCTTCACCAGAAACACAAGCAAGATCGCCAGCCGGTGAATCGATCCGACAGAGCGGCCCATGGCCGGAACCGAGCGGCCCCACCGCCCGATGGAACCGCCGCGGCGGCCCGCCGGCGGGGGTCGGCGCTGGTGACTCGTCGGTGAGGTGGGACGGCGGCGGCGACGACGATGAAGGCTTGGCGGTGAGTTTCCCCCTCCGTTTCTCTCTCTGCCTGTTTCGTCCCTGTTAAGTCTGGTTGCGTGCACGCGTCCTTCAGCTGAGTTGGTCTTGCTGAGGAGCGTGGAGAAGTGTAGATTGATTCGTTCGTTTTGCGTAAATTGGGGGGAATTTCGGGAGCATGTGGCGCGCTGCGTGGCGCGAACTTAGGATTCTCGAATTGATTGATGATTAGGGCTAAGTGAGGAGCGAAGAGTTTCATGTTTTCAAGGGCGCGTATGGCTTGTGCCGTGCAAAAATCCAAAATTGCTTTGCTAGGTTTTGTTGTAAGCTTGTGGCTAGAGCCTCGGTGATAGGAGTGGACTAGTTATGGTCTTTCTATGGCTTGAGTTCAAGTCTGCTCAATCATTCAACTTTTCCCAGGCTGAGTTTGTGCCATAATAACTCAATTCTGTTTTCTTTCCTGATATAGGGACTCCACATATTTGACCAAGAAGAGGCAGAAGAGCCACCAGCCAAAAACAGCATGGCCAACAACAGCCTTGATACTAATTGCATTCCCATTGCTAACGGATGCAACACTGAAGCAACTGAAACTTCTGTAGAGACGGAACCCAGAAAGGGATTGAACCCGCTTCATGAGCATACTGGCATCTGGGTCCCTGTTTCTGTCCCGCCAATGACAGCGCAGGCCCGCGAGGAGTGGCACAGGGGGTTTGGTTGCAATGGCGGGTACTTCCCGGAAGAAGAGTTCAGGTGGGAGCTGGATGAAGAGGACAATGAGATGACAATGTGGGATGTGTTTGCTGATATGGTTGTCACGGCAAAAAGATAAGGTGGTATCTGCCGCAACATATGACTTTGGGAGACGTGGGATGTCGGTGGTGTCCAACTTCTTTCTCCAAGAGGCTTGGAAAGATATGGCACAAACACTAGCGGATGCAAACGCTGGCATTGCGAATGAGCTTCTTGAGACAGAGCCAACTAAGTGGTTGCCTGACAGTGCTGCTACCTCTTGCATGCTCTGTGGCGTGCGGTTTCATCCAATAATGCGCTCTCGCCATCATTGTCGTTTCTGTGGTGGAGTGTTCTGTAATGGTTGTTCAAAGGGTAGAAGCTTGATGCCTCCAAAATTTATGACTGCAGAACCTCAGAGGGTTTGTGATGTCTGCGAAAGTACGCCTAGAGAGTATCCAACCTCAATTGATGAATCAGATCAGTCGGGCCTCACAACTTCCAACTAGGGACGTCACAGACCTGAGTACCCTGAGGTCATGGCTGAATTTCCCTTGGGCACACACAATGGAATATGAAATATACAAGGCTGCAAATTCTTTACGTAGTTACTGTAAGGTATGCCTTTTTCTCCTTATTTCATACAAAATAGGCAAGTACTAATATCCTAATAACACTACAACAAATCTAGTATTCCTATGTTTCAAAAAAAAAGATCAAGTATTCCTACACTGGTGTTGATAAACTGATGTCAAGAAACCTTGTAGGGAAATGTCTCACAAGTCATCAAATATGGTTGTTTTCTGTTTCTATACTAATTAGTTGGGTGAATATTTGGACTAATTGAGTCGTTGTGGGTAAAAGATGACATGGAACACTTGCAAATTATTTTATCTAATGCAATAATACAACCTGGATATGTGATTAGTCTAATCACTGAAATGAACCAATGCAAAAGAAAAAATGCATAGGCTTATGTAAAAAATCAATTTCTTAAGTAAATAACTGCTTGTAGTTCCCCAATCTGCATTTTAGTAACTCTAGATTATTTAAGCTGAACTTAGCCGTTCAGGGAATTTTTATTATTGGAAATGACTTAGTCGTTGTATTCTTATCAAATGCTGGAAATTATATTACTCCGTCTGTGGGGTTGCTGACTGTTCTGTTAATTATTCAGAGCCATTACAAAGACAAAATTCATGTATGTTTCAGGTGGGAGGACTGAAACCAGAGAAGGCTATCCCTGATACTATTCTTAGACAAGCAAAAGGTCTTGCTATAGTTACTGTGGTGAAGGTTGGGATGATGGTTACATACAAACTTGGCACTGGACTGGTTGTTACTTTCGAAGAGTGGATGGCTCCTGGTCACCACCTTCAGCAATCTCCACCTGTGGTATTGGATATGGGGCACAGGTGATACAAGCTTTTTGTACATGGAAATGCTTCTTATTAACAATCTAGCACCATCTAACATATAAGATATCTGCTTCACTCTTTCAACAGGCTGGAGGTGAGATAGCTGACTTTATTATTGTTCTGAGGAACACGGATGCCATCAGAACATTCAGTGGGAAGGCACATCTGTCTGTTGGTGCTGGTGTTAGTGCTTCTGCTGGCCATGTTGGACGTGCAGCTGAGGCTGACTTCGTGCTGGTGATGGTGGTTATGCCGCATGCTACACATACAGTTGCAGCAAAGGTATGTTTCAAATTAGTATCAGCTTTAGATTACTGGCATTCAAGAGTTCGTGAGCGGTACAGGAATTCAGTATTATTTTCAAGGCACTATTTACAGCAATATGTGAGACTGATTTGTTTTGCTGATGGTATAATGAATACTCAATTTCAATTTTGCTTCCATTCTAGCTTTATCCTAAGTCAAACATTTCTATTTTGGCCATGAATGCTTATAAGTTCATGTAGTTCAACATCATGCAAATTATTATATATTATGAAAGTTATTTCTCATGGTGAATCTAAACACATAGATCTTATGATGTTCGTAGCAAATTATTATATTCTTATGTAGTTCAACATCATGCAAATTAGTATCAGCTTTTAGATTACTGGCATTCAAGAGTTCGTAGCTGTACAGGAATTCAGTATTATTTTCAAGGCACTATTTACAGTTAGAGGCAATATGTGAGACTGATTTGTTTTGCTGATGGTATAATGAATACTCAATTTCAATTTTGCTTCCATTCTAGCTTTATCCTAAGTCAAACATTTCTATTTTGGCCATGAATGCTTATAAGTTCATGTAGTTCAACATCATGCAAATTATTACTCCCTCCATCCCAAATTATAAGTCATTTTGGTAAGTCACTTTGACTAAACCAAAGTGACTTATAATTTGGGATGGAGGGAGTATATATTATGAAAGTTATTTCTCATGGTGAATCTAAACACATAAATCTTATGATGTTAAACATGTGAATGTATCGAAATTGATGGCAAAAACTAGAAAGTTTTGACTTTGGAAACAGAGGGAGTAGTTTAGAACGCCAGTCAATTGAAGTTCGTTCTATTGAAAATTTGAAATTAAGATGCGCTTTCTGTTGCAAACTAGAGAAGTGCATGACATCTACATAGTTTTGAGCTGCTTAGTTTGCACACAGAAAAGCAGCACTACGACCAGTTTGCTTTGACAAATCATTCTTGTTTCATCTTTTGAATGGTTAGTCATTTAAATGTCCCACCAGAGAGGGTGAGCAGATGGCCAAGTTACATACAGGATAACCTTGCCATGTCTCATAAGGATAATGTAGTAAAGTGTGCATTAGCTATACTAAAGGCCTTATGATAAGGTTTGGGAAGTTGGGAGCACAATTTTCTGCCACACAAGTAAAAACAAGACCAAGTTGACGTGTCCTGAAACCATTGGGGTGTGAAGTTAACCAAATATGCATGATTGACCAACCTTTGATAGATATTTATGGCTTCAATTGTTATAGCAGTGAATCATGCCATATCACAGTTCAGAGCATTGAGCAACAATGTTTTATGATGAAATAAATTGTTAAGAAAAAGTAGTTTGTTGGCCCCATTTTAAGATTACAGTGAAGTGATGCATTACTTAATTCATTGCAAATACTTGTGGGTAAGGTTTTGACAAATACGCCATTCATATTGTTTTATGTAACCACTTATTTTGTATGCTGTCTCCTCCATATTAGGTGCCTTTGTGGTTTTGACAAATACGTTCATTCAATTTTTTTTTTTTGTAACCACTTATTGTATGCTGTTTCTTCCATATTAGGTGCCTTTGTGGGCTGTGCGTTCAATGGCAGCATAGTATCAACTCGAGATACTGAGAACGCACGATTTTTACGGAGGTCCTGTCAAGGCAACTGATATCCTTCTAGGATCAATGGCGAGGCCACCTGCAGCCTCTCCCTCTGTACAAAGCCCTGTCAGAATTGTTTGACAAGATTGGGAAATAATCCTCTTTCTTGCAGACCCTGCCTCACCTTGTAAATACATTCGAATTTGTGCCCTTCACGAATTAGTTGGAAGCAATTGCGCAACTGTACAGTAAGGCCATTCTTCGACGCATCAGAGGCTCCATGCCTTCATCAGTGTTTACAGTGGATACTATCAGCAAAACTACTCTGTACATAATTGTAAATTGAATTGACATTCGCATCAAGATGTGAAAAAAAGGTGTTTATTCTTTGTCGTCACTATTGAGGATGCATTCTCGCAAACTCTGGAGAGTGCGGCCGTACGGGCAACCCTGGCAACCCTGACGTCTGACGACGAGTATGATTCGAATTTCATGGGAAGTACAGTAATTCTGTAACGCTATCCTGTTGTGCGTTTGCATTGCCATGTCTGTGTCCTTTTGCATTTCTTGCAAAGAAAAGACGAAGAAGAACACAGAAAACAAAGATAGGAAATAAAGGATAACTGCTGATGAGATATTAGATGGGCAGTAATAATAGTATCAAGATAGGCTAAAAGTTACAATGAGATATTAAGATAAGCTATGAGTGACCACGCTTAGTGCCTAAGTGTTCAATGAGATACTAAGATAAGCTATCCCTAAAGAGATAGCTGGCTTCGCAATCAGCTCACTCGCGTCTTGCAGCAGCTTGGATAGAGTTCAAGCGCGGTCCTTGAGGGTCTCCGCGTTACCCAGCGTGAGCTCCAGGTCGAGCTCCTCCCTCGCACCCGCCTGCTGCTCCTCGCCGCTCCTGTGGAACGAGAACCCGAGCGGGTTCATCAGCGCAGCGCCCCGGCCACGGACCACGCCTGACGCCCCGCTGCTGCTCCGCCGTCGGGGCAGCGGCGGGAGCATCCAGGACGAAGCAGAAGCAGTGCTCCCGGGGCCGAGCGATGATGCGCCGGACGCCACAAAGCTGTTGTACGCCGGTGCCTTGTTCGCAGCGGCATTGATATCTGGATCGCCGCCAGCAGGCTCACCGGGTCGGAACCGGGGGCTCGCCGGCCGGTGACGGGGCTCATCAGCGGTGGGGTCGAGGTCTGGAAGGAGAAGCGGCCGGCGCCAGCGCCCGTGGCCCACGGAGGCGGCAGCACGTTTGACTTGAGATCCTCGCCCTCGCAGGGCTCAGCGGTGGAGTGGCGCCCGGCTGGGAGGAGAGGCGCGGCTGGTACGAGGGCGGGGAGCCGTTCTGCGGCGTCGCCTGCGAGTTGGAGTTGGAGGAGCTTGCGAAGAAGTTGGTGTACGAGTTGTGGCCATTTGCTGGGGCAGAACGACCGCCGAAGTTGGCCATTTGCTGATCAGATGCCGGTGGCTTGGGTCCCTGAAGAAACACAAATCGATCGAAGAGCCAATAGGATGTCAATGAAGAAGCAAACCCTGAACATCGGTTATTCCGTTTATAGTCGTCAGTATGACTGAGGCAGCAGCATCAGAACAAGAACGGACTTTTGCTACAAACAAAAGACGAAGCGGAAAAGATGGTCGATCGGCTTGCAACTGTCGACGATATACTACACACGCAGCTCCATCGATCGGCAGCGAGAAAGGGTGATCGATCGATCAGTACCTTGCAGTAGGTGGTGCCGTCGGCCGCCACGGTCCAGCCGGCCTCCTCGCAGAGCGCCTTGAGCACCTCGTTGTTGTCGCAGTGCCTGGGGAGGTTGTAGTTGCCGTACATCCGCAGCCCGGCGAAGATCCTCCTTGCGATCACCCGGCGAAGGCGCTCCTGGTTCCGGTTGTTCTCCCGCTCACGCCACGACGGCACATGCACCGCCGCCTTCCCATTCCCCTTCTCGTCTCCTGCCCTAGCCCATGGGTCATCACCCCCACTCCCTCCTGCTCCTACTCCTCCCATAATCATCATGCCACTGCACTCAGAGGAGCTCACTCTCCTCGCTCGCTTGCTAGTGAGCTCGTGAGGACTTTGGTGGTGGTGATTTGCATCGGCTGCCTGTGCACCTTTATATAACCCACAAATGGTAACTAGCAGGACCGATTTTACCATAATGCCCATGGCTCGGTTTGCATGAGGTGCCAATTGCAGTAGTGGCAATTTTAAGGAGTGGTGTATTAGTCTTAATGACATGCCAAGAATTGATGACAAGGAGTGATCTAGTTAGAGCAAATTTATATGATTGCTAGTTTTAGGAGGGTTGCATTCATTTTATTCTATTAGTTATACTAGCCGACCGGTGGGGCCCGTAGAAGCTACAATAGATGCCAAACAGCCCTGAGCATAGAAAGGGGTCAGGTCTCGATTGGCTGATCATCAAGGAACGGTTGCTGATGCATCTAGGACCACATCTGGTCTTTCCCATTGGGTTGTGTGTTGAGCTTGATCCTTTCCATGGTTGTGCAACAACAGAGTATGTAAACCCTAGACACATGCAGCCAACGGTTGCACGACCGTGAAGTAACTTCGGATACGTGTGGGTTTAGTTAACTCTAGAAACGTGTTGGTTTAGTTCGGTATAAACGGTCATTTTATTTTACGGCGGTTGGATGTTTCTGATGCAATAGCAACACACTGCTTGCCAAAATGGCGGTAGTAACGGAGACTCAAGGGGCAAAAGTGTCACCACTTCTACTTCGATGTGGAGTTATCGAGAATAGTGCCTTTTTCAGCACTTAATGAAGATCTATGTACTACACATGATTACAAGTAATACAAAACATGCACCAGCATGACAGTCATGTACATTCATGTGGCATAGTATCAAGGCGTCATGCGTGTATGCACGTCCATGATAATGCAAAAAAGTGGTTTATAGAAGTACATGTTGACGTCAACGTTTTTTTTGGCAAAAACCCAGATGGATTACAACATATTCTCCTTGATTATAGTTGTTGTTATATATAGTTATATAAATGATCCTCAGTCATCATAGAAATGTTAACGAGCATTTACGCAACTATGAAGCTACCATTGTACATTCACAATAGTGAGCTACAACCATCTGTGTCATATATGAGATTTTACAAAACAACTCAATTATTGCCATTTCTACAAATTGATACATTGAAAAGGCATTGTATATATACATCCCTAGCTATTATAAGTCATTGCCAACATATGGCTTAATAATTTTGGGAACATCGTAATTCTCATTAGCAGACCCATTATAAGAATATTATTGTGACGCATCGTGTAACAAAACTTTAACATGACGGTAAAGCAACCATATGTGTGTGCATGATAATACAACCATAGCCATATATGTGCAACTACAACAACAACCCTTGTGAGATGAACATTGATGCAAAACCATGCATCTATACCACCAATACAAGCCAAATAATGTTTGTAGGCACATGCATGATTATTAGAAAAAGATAGTTTCCTTGAATAGATGTTGATGTCCACCATGTTTTAATTATTCCGTTCCTTTTTCTACAAAATCTCGATTGGTTTAAAACACAAGCTCCTTTGAGGATAAATGTGGTAATAGTTGTATGGGAATGATCCTCCGGATCAAAATCAAAATGAATATTTCTACAACCATGAATCTACCATAAAAAATGCACAACATTGAACTACTACAAGCATCTATGCCATCTCACCCAAGTTATTTTTAGCAACTATTATTTGCTTCCTCTGATTTACTAGAGTAAATTTAGTAGCATTTAGTGTACTACCAAAACTAGATGACTTTTAGAAGAATTGTATTCATTATGGTATAAGCTATATGGGGTTGGCCGGTGGGGTCTAGTGAAGCTACCTAGAACCAGTGCCAAACCGGCTATATGTGAGCATGCAAAGCGGGGTCTAGACCGGCTGATTGTTATGGTGCGGTTGTGCTAATGCACCACATTTGGTCTTTCACATGGGCGTCTACATGTTTATTTAGTCCTTACTACGGTTTGGAGCAGCTAAACCCCGTACACATGCCACCATGGATAGCAACTGTGAAGTAACTCCTGACAGATGTGGGTTTGGTTCACTAAAAAGTCGTTATATTTTAGTGTATTGTACTTTTCCAAGGCAATAGAAATGCACTCCTCGGCATAATGACGGTAGTAATGGAGACTCGAGGGGCAAAAGTGTCACCACTTCTTTAACATGGAGTTATATATCAAGAATAATTATTTTTAGTATTCAACGGAGATCTATGTTACTATGCATAGTTATATGTAATATAAAACACGCACGAGCGTGATGGTTTCATCTACATATATGCGATAGAGATTAATGACGACACATCTATATGCACGTGCATTATAGTGCGAAAAGACCATTGTTTCTAGAATCAGATGATGTCAACTCTTTTAGGCAACACTCATATATGGTTTACAACACTTACTCCTTAGCTATAATTTAATTGTGGCCGTGGTTTGGAGCATCTAAACCCCAAACACTCCTTATGTTTATACCTAACATCAGGCAGTCCTATCCAGGAACGCAGGCGTAATATAGTGAATCCAATCGAGTGTCGATAGCTTTTCATCATAGTCGCATTGCCATGGAATGCGTTGACATGAAATGGTCCTACCAAACTCATTGGCATAAACATCCACATATAGGTTGCCATTTTATTTCCCAGAGGCATGTTTTTCTATCCTCTTAGCTCTAGCACTTTTTGTCTCAAAATGTCTATAATTCCCTCATCGACTATGGAATGAGAGCACATATCCCCAAGATAGATTTAACTTTTTTTCGCAGCTTACAGAGTTGCTCGTAGAAATTAGTTGAAGAAAACCATGGAAGCGAAGAGATGATTGCCAAAGTAAATCCACAAACAATGTAAGACATTTGCTTAACTATAAGTGATACTTTTCATTAGCTTTAATCCAACTGCCTGACAATCCATGATTACATGAAGACATGCTTTTTCCATGCATTTACCATGTGTGTTTCCTTTTTTCATGTCTTCCAAAAAAAAAAAAAAAAGAAAAGAACAAAAACAAAGATGGGAAATAAAGGATAACTGATGATGAGATACTAGATGGATATTAAGGTACTGGATGAACATAGCAATAGTAAGATAGGCTAAAGATACGATGACATACTAAGATAGATAGTAATATGATAGTCTAAACTTAAACAACTTCCAGCCCACATGCGCATCATCTTGTCGGTGACCTCAAGTGTGGTCTTTGCGGGTCTCTGTGTTCCCAATGGTGAGCTACAGGCCCTCCTCCTCATTTGCATCCTTCTTAGTCATCATCACCTCCTCCTCTGTCGCGTCCGCTTTTGCTCCACAATACTCTGTCCCAAAGAGCAGGCGGAAGCATCCAGCAGAAGTAGAAGCGAGCTCCCGACGTCGGCGAAGACGCACCGGATGCCATGAAGTTGTTATGCGTCGGTGCCTTGTTGGCCGCGGACGTTGGATATCTCGTTGGCTATGAAGCTCCCAGTGCTGTTGTACGGAGGCGACATCATATTGATGGGGTTTTGCCGAGCAACTGTAAAGGTGAACAAAACGAATTTGGGACTTTTTCTACAAACAAAATATGAACAGGCAAAGTGGAACAGGCAAAGCGAAGCAAGACGACAACAAGAAGAATGAGAACCAATGAAAACAAAACAACAGAAAAGACGGCGACGATGGTATTTTTAGTGAGAATTACATGGATTAGCTCGGAACGGTGGGGAAAGAGCCATGAGCGCGATGTTGTTTTTCGCGAGTGGGACGGGGAGGGCGTAGTTGTTGTATTTGCGCAGCCCGGCGACGACGGCGCCGGGGGCGCCGGTTGTTCCCCGGTTCACGCCATGACAACTCCCGCACCGTCGCCTGGTTCTCGTCGCTCCCGTTCACATCTCCTTCCCTAGCCCATGGCTCGTCACCCCCACTCCCTCCCGCTCCTACTCCGTTCATCACCGTGCCTCTCCACTCAAAGCTCGCTCGCTCTCGCTTGTTGTGTTCTAGCTAGACGTGGTGGTGGTGAGGCATCGCCTGCTAGTGGTGTACCTTTATATAGGCTACCACTAGTAATTGGCAGGACATTGATTTTACCATTACACCCATGGCTCGCGTACACTTGACGGTCATGGACCCAGAGGGACATCTTTGGTAATTGCGTAAGGTGCCTATTGCATGTAGTGACAATTTTTAGTAGAATTGTATTAGCCTTAATGGCATTCCAAGAATGGATGACAAGGAGTGACTTGATTAAAGCAAACATTGATGACTACTAGTTTTAGGAGACCTGCATTTATTATGGTATAAGCTAATACAAGGCCAGACAGTGGGGCCGATGAAGCTAGAACCTATGCCAAATGATCCCTGAGCATGAAAATGGGTCGGCACCATATCGGGTCTATCCTATTAGGATGTGTATTGGATTTAGTACTTGTCATGGCTGTGCAACCTTGTAGTATGTAAACCCTAGACACATGCGTCTACCGGATGTGCAACCGTGAAGTAACACCGGATACATGCAGATTTAGTTAACTCGGACTGTGAGGTTTTAGTTAACTTTGGATACATGTGATTTGTTTATTGCGGAAAAAGGTCATTATATTTTACTTGCATGGTTGGATTTTTTTCAGATGCAATATAGCAATGCACTTCTTGTCAAAAAGGTAGTAGTAACGGAGACTCAAGGGGCAAAAGTGTCACTGCTTCTACTTCCACGTGGAGTTGCTGAGAATAGTTGCTATTTAGTATTGAACAAAGATCTACATTATCGTGCATGATTATATGTAATACAAAACACGAACGAGCATGGCGGTTTGATGTACATTCATGTGATGGAGAATCATGGCGGCATGTGTATGCACGTGCATGATAATGTGAAAATATTATTTCTAGAATTAAATATGTTGATGTCAACCATTTTTGGCGTAAACAAGATGGATTACAAATTTACAATATATGCTCCTTGACTATAGTTTTGTTATGGTTGTAATGAATGATGTTTGAACATGTGGGGTTTGGTTTAGTAAAAGCCTTTATATTTACGTGCATGCAATAGCAACACACTCCACTCCAAAAATGGCGGTAGTAAAGGAACTCGAGCACCAAAAATCTCAATACGTTGAGTTACCAAGAATAATTGTTTTTATTATTCAACAAAGATTTATGTTAGTATGACGGTTATATGTAATACAAAGCATGCACGAGCATGACAATTTCACGTATATTCATGCGACATAATCATGGAAGCACGTGTGTATGCTCACACATTATAATGTGGAAATATTGTTTCTAGAATTAGATGATGTCAACCATTTTCATCAAAAATCGGGTGGTTTACAACTCATGCTTCTTGACTATAGTTGTGGTTATTGTTGTAGTGAATGATCCTTGACTATTAGAGCAATGTTAATGGACATTTACACAACCATGAATCTACTTAACAAGATCATAACATAGGGGTTTGTTAAGCCTTAAGACAAAACTCTCGGTCTAGAGAACCCACGACTGATCCCTCTAGGATCGTTTCGTGGGCTTGGGGGATACAAAGCCTTCCAGGTGTGCTCACACACACTTGGCTAAAGATTGGCCGAGACAAAGCAAGCCCTCCTACGCTTGGGGCTCGGGGCCTTTCCCAAATCTCATGCTCCATGTCGACGGGAGTTTGAGCTTAATCCTTAGCCTCCTACCTAGCCTTCGATGCTAGTCAAGGCCCAAGCTGGAGACAAGTGCACTAGGCGTCTAGCCATGGCTTGCGGCTGGAGAAAAGTGCCATGGTCCATCCATGTCGCTGCAAGACCCTCTTGGACTCCAGTGCATGTAGACCTTAGGATAAACTTCACAAAACTACCATGTACCTAACCTTCCTCAGTATATAAGGGGAGTGTCAAATCCTAGAGGGGAGAGGATGATTTAAGAATAGATCATTCGTGTCCTCACCGAATGACTCAAGATATGAAAGCAGAGCCACACCGGGAGGCGTTCTGAGGGATCCTTCCCACTTCCACCGCCTGCCTCGTCTCCACCAATGAGAAGATCTCATCGACGACGAGCCAAGGATCAACACGGAGCGATCCTCTACCAAATCTCTCTCTTACACTCTGTTGTAAACTGCTAGTTTTGGGTGCTCTTGAATATAAGGATCATTTGTTGCTGAACCTAGGGTGTCAATAGCTCAAATTAGGATAAACCTTGTTGTAAGGATAATGGACCTCAACCCATTTTAGTTTGGATTTTGGTGTTTGATGATCAGCGTGACCAAATGAGACTAATGAGTTTGCAAATGTTTATTTTGTAGTCTCATAGGATGCAAAACATGATGTGGACAAAGAGACATGGTTATCGATGATCAACACCTCAAGAAAGACCTTAGAAGCTCAAAGGAAGACCCCAAGGATCAAGCAAAGTCCGAGCATGAAGGTGGAATCAAGCCTTGAAGAAAAGATCACGAAGATTCAAGTCAAAACAGCACCAGACGCGTCTGATGTGGAACAACAGTGTGCTCGATCGTTCGAAGTTCACGGGAAACATCACCCTCAACACCTGACGTGTCAAGTGCAAGGCTCGGCGGCGTTCGATTGCATGACTAACGGTCATCGGGATCGGCCGAGTGTCGAAGCAAGAGGACCTAACGATCCGATGCATAAAATGCAGTCTAGGAGCTCTCTGGATAGGCTTTAGACGCAAGGAGTGACGCGTCAAGTGCATGAAGTTGCAGCATCCGATGCAATATGACAAAACCCAACGGTCGAGAGCACCAAACGTGTCCAATGCGTTCGCAGAAATGACTAGTTGCTTTTCAACGGCTAGTTTCTCAATGAGGGTTTTATAAATACCTTTACCCGGCCATTTGAGCAGTATGGGAGTGTGGAAACATATCTAGAGTATTGAGACACCATTTTAGATCTCTCCACTTGCATAGTGCTTAGCGAAATATTCGGTGATTAGCAAAGGTGCTTTGCGATGTGCTTAGGTTAGTTAGACCATCGCTTATGCGCTTGCTCTAGGCTTAGGCTTAGTATTTGGTGATGTTTGTATATCTCCAAATAGTTGTACTCGGCGGGGCTTGCAGTCCTACGAGACCAAACCAACCATGATTGTGGTGTGGCCGCCACTGTGTACTAAGGGAACAAGGCCCGCAACATTTTGGACGAAAGCTTGATAGTGAAGACAACATGGAACATCTGGGAGATGCTTGCTAAAAGGCACGTCGGAGACCCATTTGTATGTGGAGAAGGCAAGAGGCTATCCAAGGAGTTACCCAAGCGGGAGCTTGGCCTTTACGAGGGGCTCCAACGAGGATTAGGGAAGCTTGCGTGCTTCTCGATACCTTGGTAAAAAAGTGTCAGAGTCATCGATGGGAGTTTGCATCTCTATTGCCCTTTACCTTCCACATTTATATTTGTTACCTTGGTTATGTGCTTTACCTTCCTAGCTTAGTTGATAGGCTAGTTGATAGCAAAACTCTTTTGTGGTAGAGATAGCAAAACACCTAGCAAAATCGTAGTTGTAGATATATATACAGTTTACTTTCTTGCAATATGTTTTGATAAGGTGAAGTTAGAGGCCATAACTAGAAGTAGAATTTTAAGTTGCCTAATTCAACCCCCTAGGCATCATGATTCCCTTCGTGTTTTCTACTTGTGTTCTTTGGGTTTTTGAGTCCAGGTGAGCCCTTTGGAGACACACACTTAGTGACACCCGACTAACAACAACGCTTGTCACGGTTTTTACTCCATGACACTACCATCATACAATCACAAAGAACAAGCTACAACCATCTATGTCAAATAAAAGATATTTTACAAAACAACTCAGCTATTACCATTTTGGGTTTTTCAACATATCAATATATACATCACTTGCAGTTATAAGTTAGTATCGGTATATACCTTGGTAATTTTAGGAACATCCGAACATCCTAATTCTCATTGATAGGGTAGCCATGATTGTAAAATGATATTTTCATGCATCATATAACTAAATCTAACAAGGTCATGGAGCAATTACAATAACATCACCTTGTGTGTGCACGGGTGCATGATAATACAACAATAATCATATATGCGCAATTACAACAACTTGTGAGATGGACATTGATACATCACCTTTTATTGTACTAATTATTTTGCTCTAGTAATTGTGAATTTGTAGAAAAAATTTATAGGCTACTTGTCCTCCTCTAGCCATCTAGATCATATCAATCCTACTCACGAGGTACTTGCTAACACTAATGTCCCCCGCTGCCCCATCCCGTCTTTTTGCTACCAAGGTGGGGTGAAACCATCTAAGGTGCATCCGACGACCCACCCGTGTCGCGGTAGCAAATCAAGCTAGCGTTAGACCGAGGAGGGCATAGGACGAACTTCAGAAGTCCGACGACCTGCATGCGGTTGAGTAGCAACAACACGAATGTGAAGGTTTGAATATTGTGGTGATGACATGTGGCATCGACCCTAGTGGTAATGGTCTAACGGTGGGCATCAGACAGAGTCTGACATGTTTTCTCATCTATGGATCCTTAATAGACCGCATTGGACGTAGGCTTTGCACAAGCGTCAACCCAGTCTAATGGTGTAAGGTCCTAGATGGCTAGAGGGGGGGTGAATAGCCTATAAAATTTTTCTACAAGCTCAAATTAACAAACCGATTAGTATAACAAATGGCGTAAATGCGGTTTGCACTAGCTCTATTGTCTTGCAAGCCTTCTAGTGACAATTCTAAATATACTCTATGATCTCTATGTCACTCAAGAGCTATGTAACTACTCTAACTAGTGAACAATCCTAAATATGATCCTTAGGCTAGCAAGAACAACTACACAAGCAAAAGCTAGCTCTCTACACAAAGTAAACTAGGAATGTAATACAAGAGCGGTGATCTCAATATACCGATGAGTAGAGGCAATGTACCAATCACCGATGTCGAGGATGAGCAATCACAATATGAAGATTAAGCCAATCACCAAGACAAAGAGACAAGTCGATGTGTTGACACGGAGTTCACTTGTACACCGACAAGTTAGTCTCCGGTTGTGTCGACCAACACAAGGATGGTGCTTGAGCTAGGCGGTGCACTTGCTAGCCCCAAGCCACCACTCACAAGTGAGGTACCCAAGACATGAGCAATGTATTCCTTGCAATTTGTCTTCCGACGAGGATTGCGTATTCCTCCGACAAATCACCGGAGGTGGCCAAGAACAATCACCTTCTCTTGCCAACGCTGCCACCAAATCACCAAGCCGGCTAGGAGCGGTGTCTCCAAGAGCAAAAGGAAACCAACCGGCTCACAACGATCCCCAAGTGCCTCTAGATACAAAGATCAAAGCAAGATGCACTTGAATCACCTCAACTCACTAGAATGATGCTCACAAGCAAAGGGAGTGAGGAGGAGGGAGTTAGCTCAGCTCAAAGTATGTTAAGATGTGTAAGAATGACCAAGAGAGCTCCCCATGGCCGGCCAAACACATATATATAGGCTCCCACTCGAAATAGAGTCGTTGCTTTCGAAATCGAGTTTTTCGTACGGCGCCGGACGCACCCGGGCGCTTTGCGCCGGGCGTGCGGCGCCCGGTGTCAGCCCGACCCACGGTCCGCGCGCGACACAACGCGTCGCCGGACGCGCCTAGCGCCCGTGTTCGCCGCGACCCCTCGGTGACATGCTCTCGGACGCGTCCGCGGCCGGACGTAGCGCCCGCGCCGCATGCCACAGCGTCAAACGTCGTGCCCCAAAAGCGTCGATTCAACGCGCGGACGCTAGGACTCACCGAGCCAGCGTCGGGCGTGAGGCACCGGATCGCGACAAAGCGCGCCCGTAACGCCTCTCTACACTACGCCCGGACACGCCAGGCGCCAATGTGGCCCAGCGTCTGGCGCAGTTCATTTTGCGCTGAAGTTCACGTTTTGCGTCGCCTCGACTTCAACATGCTACTCAACAAGTATACCATCTTGAGCATGAGAGTTAGCATGTTTTCACCACCACGATGGATCCGGCGCAATAGAAAATAGCGGTACCCAAACCCATCTCAACCCCCGCAGCCATCACCGCATTCGCAAATGTGCCAACACCCACGTGTACATCACCATGTGCTCGTGTGTTAGCATTTTCACAAACAATTTTGAAGGTCGGGTTAGCTCTCTAGGTTAGAATGCATGCAAATGATTTTGAACCTAGAGGCACTGGAGGACCGATATGTACGATAAGTTTCCCCTCTTTATAGTACGGCTTATCGATCCTATAATCACTCACACCCTCTATGGTGTCTTGAGTGTGAAATCAAAAAGGCCCTATGGTTATACCTTTGCCTTGAGCCCATTTGATCTCCAATCTTCTCCAAGTTGGACACTTGATCATCTCTTGGATCACCTCAATCCATCCTCCATGATCACTATGCTCCAAGCTTGGCATGACCAATCTCCAATCTAGTCAAACACTTAGCATCGAGAGATTAGTCCTTAGGTGTCACTAATTATCCAAAACCAAACTAGAGATCTTTAGATGGTAGCGTCGATGATGCTTTGGCGGTCGGTGAACGTGCGGTAATGGCTATCTTTTGATTGGGACACGTGGTAGCTCATTACGTGGTCGGTGTGGCATAGGATCAAGGCATCAGATGATCTGACGCTCATGCTTTTTTTTTGTTTGACGACCGATTCAACACTGTAATGACTAGGGGAGTCGGGCTCCTTATTTAAGCTCAAGTGCCAGTCATAGCTCTCTCTTGCACATTTTTCATACTTGTAGCACACATTTGTGCTGAGCATACTCCCTCCCACTCATCTCTCTTGCATGATTGCTAATCCAAAGTGAGATTGAGAGCATCCTAATGCATTTGCTTGAGTGATAACATCTAGTGACACTTGGGGATCATTTTGCTTGTGGATTTATTGTTACTCTTGTTGGATGCCACCGCCTAGCCCGCTTGGAGCAGTTGGAGGCATTGGCAAGAGTTGGTGATTATTCACCGGCGGAGCACCAAAGGAAACTCTAGTGGATTGCTCACGTCATTGAGTACCATGCTTGTGTGGGTTATGGCAATGCCATTTTTTTTGAGATTACACAGTACAACGTAGACGCTCAACACGCACGCAAACTCACCCCTTTGAACACACGTACGCATGCCCTACCCCTATGAGCACCTTCGAAGAACTGAACCGGCAAATCATGAAGTTCACAAAGTCACCATAGGTGCCTCTTTGTCGACAGGGACGCCATACCACCACTTAATGCATATCAGGAAAATCCTAGAATAAATCTAGAATAATGTGTCGCATCTAGGATTTGAACCCTAGGTGGGAGCCACAAACCAAGGAACCACCAAGGTGTGGTAAACACAACGAGGACTAGTTTGCTAGCAAGCAAGTGAACCTTAGGATAAAAAAATCGCTTGTCTCATTGTCTCTCGGTGATTGGCTTCATTGGTTATCCATCAATTGATTGACTATATATTCATCTTGGTGATTTGTTCACCCTATAATCATCAACGACAGTATAAAGATCAACTCTCTACCATGCATTACTTTCTGGATTATCTTGTGTAGCTTGTAGTTGCGTTGCTAGTTGAGTAACTTAGTTAGCTCTCTAGCTTGTTCACTAGTATAGAGTAGTCACATAGGCCTTGAGTGTGCCATTAAAGATCATAACAACCAGAATTGTGGATAGGAGGCTTGCAATCCTCTCTAGAGCTAGGCAAAATTGTTTTACATTGTTTATCTTACTAATCCACTTGCTCTAGTGACTTTGTAGAAATATTATTGGGTTGTTCACCCCACTCTAGCCATACTAGGACCTTCCAAGTGCCACCACTTCTACTTTGGAGTGGAGTTACTAAGAATAACTACTTTTTAGTATTCAACGAAGATCTCTATTACTATGCATAGTTATACATAATCTAAAACATGCATGGACACAATAATTTCATGTACATTCATGCGACAAAGAATCATAGAGACATGCATGTATGCAAGTGTATTATCATGCAAAAGATTGTTTTTAGAATCAGATGATGTCAACCATTTTAGCAAAAAATTAGATCATTTACGTGCAAGCTCCTTGACTATAGCTTTGGTTATAATTATAATGAATGATAGGTCTTTGATTATGATAGCAATGTAAATGAGCATTTACACAACAATAAAGCTACTATCACACATTCACAACAAGGAGCTATGACCATCTCATCTCGATGAAATTTTATGGTCATCTCGATGAAATTGATAATTTGAAAAGGCATTTTATGGAACAACTCAACTATTTCCATCTCAAGATGTAGATCCAAGGGGCAAATTGATAATTTGTAAAAAAGGCATTGTATATATACATCACCATCAATTATAAGTTTTATCAATTATAAGAACCTCTTGATAATTTTGGTAAATTCATAATTCACATTGACTCGGTAGCCAAAGTTTAAACAACATTATTGTGATGCATCATGTAACAAAATTTTAACATGATGGTGGAGCAACCTTGTGTGTGTGCATGATAATACAACTAGGTGCATATATGTGCAATTATAACAAGCACCCTTTGTGAGATGAACGTTGATACAACCATGGATCTACCACCATCACATGCCAAATAACTTTTGTACACATACATGACGACCAAGCAGGAGGGACACCTATTCTGGCAGTGGAAAATTTTAGTCGTGGTGTATTAGCCGCATGATGATGTCATGAATTGATGACAAGGGGTGATCTGATTAGAGCAAACGTAGATGACCGCTAATTTGACAAGAGTCGCATCCATTGTGGTATAAGTTATACAATTCCATTGGGTCCCGGTGAAGATTAAATTGGTGCCAAACTGGCCCTAAGCGTCGAAAGGGGTCAGGTCTAGACCGGCTGATCATCATGGAGCAACATCTGGTCTCCCCATTGGATTTTTGTTAGGTTTAGTCCTTGCCATGGTTGTGCAACCATAGATTATGTAAACCCTAGACACATACAGCCAATGATCGTGCAACCATGAAGTCCGGACACACGCGGGTTAACTATAGATTAACTTTAGTTCGATAAAAATTCGTGCAAGTTTTTTGTGATAAGGAAAATTTTCATTGATACTAAAGCAAGTTACATCCTCTCATTATAGAAGTAAACCAAACTACTCCACCTCTATTGATGGGAGATAAGAAACCTTGAAAAAGTCATAAATTCCACCATCTAGGATCATCATCCCAAACGGATATGCCACGGACACAAGCTCTGATCTGAACGAACAGGGTCATCTCACCATCCACAGTTGTCATCCTTATACCCATCACTTTTGTAAAAGAGGAGTAAACTGTTGAAACTCCACATGCAAACATAATGAAATTGGCGCCGCCGATTACGTCATCGAACTCATCGTCGTTGCCTTCACTAGATTCATCATGAGAGCACACAAGTCCAACCGATATCTAGATAGATATCATTGGAAAACTACATCTCACTAGCCCATCGCCATGGCTGCGTAGAACCACAACGAGACAAAGGAAGGGCCGGAGTACCTTATTCTCCATCAATGGTGATGTCTTCGTCTTGCCATCACCGTTGAGGAACGAAATGCTCCATTGCTCCATTGATGATCTTGACGACACCTTACGCCGTGGCCAATCTCTTCGATTGGATCTCCGGAGAAACCTTAAACCTTGAAGACTCAATCTACTAGGAAAAAAACTTAATAAAAATGATGGATCCCTACTCCCTTCAAACCCCGGCGTGATGCCGGAGGAGAAGGGAGGGGGACCAGCGGTGGTGGAAGGCGGGAGCCGGCGGGGGCGCCCCTAGGGTTTGGATGTTTCGGATGTAATAGTAACACTCTCCTTGCCGAAGCGGCAATAGTAACGGAGGCTCGAGGAGGGAAATTTGTGTCACGACATTTACATTGACATGAAATCGTGAGAATAGCTGCTTTTAGTACTCAATGAAGATCTACGTTACTATATAAGATTATATATAATAGAAAACACGCACGAGCTCAACGGTTTTATGTACATTCACCGAACAGAGAATCATGGCGGCATGCGTGTATGCACGTGCATAATAATGTGAAAAATTGTTTCTAGAGAATTTGATGTTCATGTCAACCGATTTTGGCAAAAAAAAAAAGAAAGAAAGAAAAAACAGATGGGGTTACGACAGATCCTTGTTTTTATAGTTGTAATGAATGATCATCCTCGATCATCCTAGAAATGTTAATGAGCATTTACGCAACCATGAACCGATGTCAGACCGTCCTAGACCAGGGAAAGGGCTTGGATTTGGACTGGTATTTTTTCCTCATGGGTGTTAACACTTATTTTATTTAATTTAAGTCAAAGTTCAAACCATACGACTCCTCAAAATGTGAGAATTGCATTCTTTTATGGATGGAGGTAGTAGAACTGGACCGAACATCTAACCGGTAAGGTCATCATTTCGCTGGTTCACTAGCCCAACAGTGAAGATCCGGTTGAACCACGGGTTTGATAGTTTTGGACCAGATGAATTGAACCGGCTACAAATACATCTAATTAGTGCAATATAATGATGTAGAACGAATAATCAGCCATAGTACCAAAGGATGAGCTGACGACACGAGACCCGTATGGTACAACTCAATTTCACTAGTGAAAATAGTGAAAACAGTTGTTAAAAAAAACATTTGGTATAAAACAAGTTATAAGATCAGAAGCAGATAGCAGAGAGATAGGAAGCTGGTGTATTTTTTAGCTTCACCCAGCTTCACGGTTTCCTGTGAGAGAGGTTAAAAAAGTTCACATAGCTTTATCAGATCCCGTTTAGAAGGAGAAACTGAAAAAACAACTTTGTAAAGCAGGTGCAAAAGTTGTTCCAAAACACACCCGAGTGGATCCTATACCAAGCTGTTCGGCACAATGAGCCACACAGCCTGCAGCTTGGGGGGGGGTTTTTTTTTTCCTAGGTGTGCTCTTATCCTCATATCTGCAGTGCGCCATTGTTTTTCTCTTGCAGTATATGAACCTCATTCGATGGTTTTAGGATGCGAGCATGTCAGCAACCCCCATTCGGGTGCTTCCCTTCCCCGGCCCAAGAGGAAGAAGGTCATGAACGTCAAGCTTGCTGGACCTGAATGGGCCGGCCCAAGGCGCGGAGCACAAGCCCGTCCGGAGTGAGATAAGAAGCAGATGGAAGAGAGAGCACGGCAACGAATATCACTTTACTTGTTTTAGCTTCTTACTTTCTGCACAAGTAGATCTCGTAGCGTATTGTAATCGGCGACGACGCCGGAAACCCCCGTATACCCAGTTCTAAGTTCGCGGAATCCTATCCGGGTCCTTAACAGTGGTATCAGCTCCTCCCCTTCCACGGCCTCACCGGCGCTGGATTCCATCCCACCCACCCACTCCCACTTTACCCGACTTCACCGCTCCATCGGATCCATGGATCCCGTCGTCAGCGGCAAGTTCGACGCCCTGTTCAGCCAGCTGGATGACCTCCGCGGCGAGTTCCGGTCGGCTACCACCCGGCTGGATGAGCGCCTCACCGAGTCCGAGCGTGCGCGGACCGAGCTCGACGCCTCCACGCTCAGCCGCGTCGTCGTCCTGGAGAATTTCGCCCACGCCGAGTACACCGCGGCGGTCGTCGCGGACAATTGGGGCAGCCACTTCGACAACCGCCTCAACGACCTCGAGCACCGCGTCTTCGACCTCGAGCAGGTGCGCTACGTCGAGATTCAGGATGCTCGCGATGCTCGGGTCGCGGATCTGGAGTCGGCGGCCGAGGAGCAAGCCGCTTGGCGTCCCAGCGTCGAGCTCCCTGTTCCTCCTTCGCTCGGGAGGTCGACCCGCATCGCCTCGATGTGCGCTCGATCCGGCTGCTATTGCTGAAGCCATTTGGATCATCGGAGTTGGTCGCCGGCCACGTCTCTGCCGGACTCACGATCGACTGGCCCATGGGGCACGGCTCTCCAGCGATTCCACGGGATGTGGGGCATGGTCCTCCACCGACCATGGCCCCGTTCCCGGCCAATGGTACGTACCAGCTTCCCCAGCCGTTTCCTTCCTCTGCTCATGGCACCGATCCCCCACCACCACCGTATCCCCCACCGTATCATCCACCGTATCCACCACCGTATCCACCAGTTCATCCCCAACCTAACCCACCACCGTTTTCCCACATTCCCCAATCCCAACCCCATCCCCATCCCTATCCACCATACCCGCCTGATTTCAGCTCGTTTCCCCCACCCAATTACCCAATTCCACCATTCAGCCCCCGAGCACCACCACCACAGCTCAACCACAACCTCGGCCACCTACCTAAACTCCAGTTCCCCCAATTCGATGGTGACAATCCTAAATTGTGGCTCACTCGGGCTGCCAACTATTTCGCCATGTACCATGTCCATCCATCGATGTGGATCACCGTTTCCACACACCACTTCACCCATGCGGCCGCTCGCTGGCTCCAATCCGTCGAGTCCAGGCTCCACCATGCTACCTGGCCCGAGTTTTCAGCCATGATCCACGAGCGATTCAGCCGCGATGAGCATGAGCTCCTGTTGCGCCAAATGTTCCACATACGCATGACTTCTACAGTCTCAGATTATGTCAAGCACTACACTGCTCTAGTCGAACAGCTCTCACCTTACCAGCAGCAGCCTGATACCCTGTCCCATGTTCAACGATTCATCGATGGCCTTCGGCCTGATATCCGTTCTGTTCTATTGGTTTCTCGTCCGCAAACGTTGGATTCTGCTTGCTCCCTCGCCCTGTTACAGGAGGAGGCGCTGGACCAAGGCGGTCGCCGCGAGTTCAAGGCCCCTGATGGTTCCCATTTCGCTCGGCATGCTACAATCAAGGGCGCGCTTCAGCCACCACCTCCCCCTACGCGTCCTCAAGCTGGTGACCTTGTACCTGCCGGGCGACCGTGGGAGGATCGCCGTCCTCCTCCACGATCTGTCGACGACAAGCTGGCCACGCTGCGCAACTACCGCAAGGCGCGCGGCCTCTGTGTCCGTTGTGGCGACAAGTGGATTCCCGGGCATCGATGTGCCCCTGTTCCTCAGGCTCATGCCCTGCACGAAGTCTGGGCTCTCTGCTCAGATTCCTTTGAGGAGTACGCCGAGCCTCCACCTGAAGACCCAGCTCCAGCCGAGGACGTCCCTCAGCCTGCCGAGGGTCAGGTTTTTGCCCTCTCTACTTGTGCTTCATCTGATCAGGCAGCAACATCTCTGGGCACTTTACAGTTTCATGGGCAGATTAATGGCAAGGATGTGCTAATTCTTGTTGACTCGGGTAGCACACACTCGTTCCTCAGTTCCTCTATAGCAGCTCAGTTGGAGGGTTCTCGTCCTACTGCTCGATCAATGACAGTCCAGATGGCTGATGGCACTTTGGTTACTTGTGACTCTGAACTTCCTGATGCAGTGTGGACAGTTCAAGGCTACAGGTTCCACTCCACATTTCGAGTCATTCCATTGGGCTTCTATGACATTATATTGGGAATGGATTGGCTGCGTGCTTTTTCTCCGATGAAGTCTGACTGGGAAGCGAAATGGTTGTACATCCCGTATGGCTCTGGCCATGTCAAGCTGCAGGGTATTCTCCCAGAATCAGCATCGCCACCCTCTGTCCTGCAGCTATTCCACATTGCAGCCTCTTTCGAGCCCGACGCTCCTATCAAGCTGTTGCCGGAGATTCAGCAACTGGTCGACCAATTTGCCCCCTCTTTCGAGCCGACCGATTTTCCTCCAAGGCGCATTTGTGACCACAAGATCCCTCTCGTTAGGGTGCTTCTCTGTTGCCATCCGGCGCACCGCTACAAACCGCGCTGAAGGACAAAATCGAACGCCCGGTGTGTGCGATATCTTTGCGGTCGGGACTCATTCAGCCCAGCACCCGGTCGCGTTCTCTTCCCCGGTCTTACTGGTCCGTAAAAAAGATGATTCGTGGCGTTTCTGCGTGGACTACCGGCAACTGAACTCCCTCACAGTCAAGTCCAAGTTTCCCATCCCTGTGGTTGATGAGCTCCTCGATGAGCTATCTCATGCCAGATGGTTCTCCTGCTTGGACCTCCGCTCCGGCTTCAATCAAATTCGTTTGGCGCCCGGAGAAGAGCACAAAACGGCCTTCCAAACCCATTGGGGTCAATTCGAGTATACAGTCATGTCCTTTGGGCTTACCGGTGCTCCAAACACATTTCAGGGCGCGATGAACTCGACTTTGCACTCGGTCTTGCGCAAGTTTGCTGTGGTATTCTTTGACGACATCCTCATATCTGACCGCTCGTCGAACATGTTGATCACCTTCGACAGGTCTTTGAACTCTTGGCAGCTGATCAGTGGAAGATCAAGTTCAGCAAGTGTCAGTTCGCCTTGCAGTCCATCTCTTATCTTGGGCACATCGTGAGTGGTGATGGCGTGGCTGCTGATCCAGGCAAAATTCGCTCCATCCGAAGGCGGCCTCCGCCCTCAGACGTCAAGCAACTACGCAGCTTCTTAGGCCTTGCCGGATATTATCGTAAATTCATCAGAAACTTTGCAATTCTTGCTCGCCCCCTGAATGATCTGCTGAAAAAGGGCACCATTTTCCAATGGACAGCAGTTCAGACCCAGTCATTTGAGGCTCTCCAAGAAGCATTGGTCTCTGCCCCAGTGTTGGCTCTTCCTGATTTCAGCAAAACTTTCTATATTCAGACTGATGCTTGTGATACCGGTGTTGGTGCAGTGCTGTTGCAGGATGGGCACCCCCTGGCCTTCGTCAGTAAGTCCTTGGGTCCTCGTACAAGCCGTCTATCGACTTACGAGAAGGAGTTCCTTGCCATTCTCGTCGTTGTGGAGCAGTGGCGTGCCTATTTACGCCATGCCGAGTTTGTCATATACACAGATCAGCGCAGCCTGGTACACATTGCTGACCAGCGTTTGCATACTGAGTGGCAGCTCAAGATGCTTCATAAGCTTGCTGGACTCCAGTACAGAATCATGTACAAGCCGGGCACTTCCAATGCAGCCGCGGACGCCCTGTCGCGCCATCCTGCACCCAACTCTCAGTTGTCTGCTATATCTTCTGCTGTCCCAGCATGGCTGGCTGATTTGGTTTCAGCATATCGTGATGACAGTGAAGCTCAAGAGCTTTTGGCTGCTCTCGCACTCAATCCTCAGGCTCGCCCACCTTTTACCCTCAAGGATGGTGTTATCAGGCACTCTGGCCGCATCTGGCTCGGTTCAAACACGTCTCTGCAGCTCCGTGTCATGACAGCCTTGCACAACAGTGCCATCGGTGGACATTCGGGCTTCCCAGTGACATACAGTCGCATGAAGCGTCTCTTTTACTGGCGTGGCATGAAGAAAACAGTCAAGGATTATGTTGCAGCATGCACCACCTGCCTGCAGGCAAAGCCTGACCGATCTCTGTACCTCAGGCTTGCTGGTTCCTCTGCCTATGCCGACTGAAGCCTGGCAGGTGCTCACTATGGATTTCGTGCAAGGATTGCCGCCATCTGGGCCAGCTAATTCCATAATGGTGGTTGTCGATAAATTCAGTAAGTTTGCCCACTTTGTCCCTCTTCACCACCCTTATTCTCGCCGCAACCGTGGCCCAAGCTTTCTGGATTCGGTCTTTTCGCTTTTGCATGGGTTTCCTCGGTACATCGTGGTGTCGACCGTGATCCGCTCTTTACAAGCAACTTTTGGCAAGAATTGTTCGGATGGCACAGGTTACTTTGAACATGAGCACCTCCTACCATCCCGAATCCGATGGGCAGACGGAAAGGGTAAACCAATGCCTCGAGACTTACTACCGCGCGGTGCTTTGTTCATTCTGTCCGCGGCGCTGGTTCAAGTTCCTATCCATGGCCGAGTATTGGTACAACACAAGCGAGCATTCAGCTCTCGGGAAGTCACCGTTCGAGGTACTCTACGGCCATGCCCCCCGTCATTTTGGTATTTCTGACGATCTTGTTTGCACTGTGCCGGATGTGGAAGCCCTGCTCGCCGAACGCGCCACCATGCGTGCCTCCGTTCGCCCGGCACTCGCCGCGGCGCCCGGCGGCGCATGAAGCACCAGTGCGAACAAAGCGCCGCTCGGAGCGCGAGTTCTCTGTGGGCGACTTCGTCTACCTCCGCCTCCAGCCTTATGTTCAGAGCTCCTTGGCGCCGTGTTCGCACCACAAACTATGCTTCAAATATTTCGGCCCCTACAAGATCCTGTCCAAGGTCGGTACCGTCGCCTACAAGCTCGAGCTGCCGGCATCGTCATCCCTGCACCCGGTGTTCCACGTATCCCTCCTCAAGCCTTCGCCTCCGTCTTCTTCCACTACATCGGCTCCCCTTCCGGACATCGACGACATGCTGCAAGTGCCGGAGCGCGTCCTGCAGACTCGGCTACACCGTCGCAGTGACTGCACCGTTCCGCAAGTCCTCGTCAAGTGGAGCGGCCTGCACGAAGACCTGGCGACTTGGGAAGATGAGGAAGCTGTCAAGCAACGCTTCCTGGCGGCACCGGCCTGGGGACATGCCGGGTCCCAAGGAGGGGACACTGTCAGCAACCCCCATTCGGGTGCTTCCCTTCCCCGGCCCAAGAGGAAGAAGGTCATGAACGTCAAGCTTGCTGGACCTGAATGGGCCGGCCCAAGGCGCGGAGCACAAGCCCGTCCGGAGTGAGATAAGAAGCAGATGGAAGAGAGAGCACGGCAACGAATATCACTTTACTTGTTTTAGCTTCTTACTTTCTGCACAAGTAGATCTCGTAGCGTATTGTAATCGGCGACGATCGCCGGAAACCCTGTACCAGTTCTAAGTTCGCCGGAATCCTATCTGGGTCCTTAACAGAGCACATGCCTCTAAAAGCAGATTTGGCTCCCTTTATTTAGAACGTAGAATTTCGTTTCCGAGTCCACAAAAATAACTGTCAAATTTTTGTATGATTACTGTGAAATTCTTGTATTCCAAATGGGTCCTTAACTTTTCTACATCATTGTAGAGTTGCTTGTAGAAATCAGTTGAAGAAAACCATGGAAACTGAAGAGATGATTGCCAAAGTAAATCACAAACAGCATATGAAGACATTTGCTTAACCATAACTGATACTTTTCATTAGCTTAAATCCAACTGCCTGGCAATCCATGATTACATGAAGACATACGTTTCCATTGCCATGTCCATCTGTTTTCTTTTTCATCTCTTGCAAAGAAAAAAATAAAAAGAAGAAACATAGATGGGAACTAAGGATAACTGATGTTCGATGAGATACTAGCAGATGGATAGTAAAATACTAGACGGACAGTAGGAATAAGATAGGCTAAAGTTACGATGAGATACTAATTAAGAACTAAGATAGATAGTAATAAGATAGGCTGAAGAGCCAGCAGTCTTGCTGAGGTTAAACTACGACCACGCTGAGTGCCTGAGTCCCCATCAGTTCACACGCGCATCGTCTTGCTGCGGCAGCTCGGTTAGCTCACACGCCGTCCTTGCGGGTCTCGGCGTTGCCGAGGGTGAGCTCCAGGCGCTCATCCTCATCGGCATTGTTCTCGGCCATCTCCTCGCTTGCGGCCGCCTGCTCCCCGCCGGTCCTGCGGAACGAGAACCCGAGCGGGTTCATCAGCGCGGCGCCGCGGCCACGGAACGCGGCCGACCCGCTGCTGCTCTTCCGTCCCGGCAGCGGCGGGAGCATCCAGGCAGAAGCAGAAGCGGAGCTCCCGGCGCCGAGCGACGTCGCGCCGGACGCCACGAAGGCCGGTGCCTTGTTGGTGGCGGCGAAGGATATCAGCTGGGTCACCGGGTCGTGGCTCATCAGCGGCGCGGTGGAGGTCTGGAAGGAGATCATGCGGCTGGCGCCAGCACCTATGGTGGCCCACGGCAGCGGCGGCAGCACGGTGTTCTTGGAGTCCCTCTCCGGGCTCGGCGGCGGGGTGGCGGGCGGCGGGGAGGAGTAGCGCGCCTTCTTGCGGAGGCGCGGCGGGGACGAGGGCGGGGAGCCGTTCTGCGGCGTCTTGGAGTTGGAGGAGCCCGCGTAGAAGTTGGGGTACGAGTTTTCCTCGAGCTGCTTGCACAGCCTCTTGAGCGAAGCCAGAGTGGTGTCTCCTCCTCCGCCGCCGCCGCCGAGCGTGATGCCGGAGGGCGATGAGATCAGGCTGTAGGAACAAGCTCCACCTGATGCTGGGTTCACGTTCACCGGGGCAGACCAGGCGATGTCGGCCATATGCTGATCAAATGGCGCCGGAGGCTTGTGTCCCTGAAGAAACACAAAACAAAGAACCGAGAGGAGGATATCAATCACATAGAGCATGCACGCACGCACGCAAAAAATGTGCAATCTCGCGAGGCACCATGGTCATGCATGTGGGCGTCTACTAGCTAGTGAGCTAGGAAAAGAACGGCAAACGACAGTTATTCCGTTTACAGTCGACAGTAACAGTACGACTAACGACTAGCAGCAGCATCAGAACACGCACGGAATATGTAAACAAGATAAAGATCACGAACAAGAACTACACACGCAGTTCGTGACATGCCTGGCTTCAGACAGTACATACAGCCACGCAAGACAAAACGACGATGGAAGCTCATCCAATCTTTTGGAAAGGCCGTGGAACGGTACATGGATGGCTAAATGACGAGCAAATATTTGAGTTTTGCTGCAAACGACAAAAGGCGACGCGGAAAATATGGTCGATCGGCTTGCAACTGTCGACGATACTACACTTCTCTGCAGCACTACACTACACGCAGCTCGGCAAAAGCGAGGTGAAGCAACACGACGACAAGAAACGAGACCCAACGGAAACGAAAAAATGGAAAGACGACGGCGGCGGCGACCATTAGCTCGCGGAACAGCTAGCGATCGAGAAAGAGTGACCATCAGTACCTTGGGGTAGGTGGTGCCGTCGGCCTCCACGGTGTAGCCGGCCTCGTCGCAGACCGCCTTGAGCACGTCGTTGTTGTCGCAGTGCTTGCGGAGGTCGTAGTTGCCGTGGGCGCGCAGGCCGACGAAGATCTTCGACTTGACCAGCCGGCGACGGCGCTCCCGGCTCCGGTTGTTCTCCTCCTCACGCCACGACGGCTCCAGCACCGCCGCCGCCTTCCCGTTCCCCCACTCCCATTCCTTTTCCCTTTCCCGTTCTCGTCTCCTGCCCTAGCCCATGCCTCATCACCCCCACTCCCACCCGCTCCTACTCCTCCCTTCACCATGCTTCTCCACTCAGAGATCGCTCGCTCGCTCGCTAAGTGTCTAGTGAGCCCGTGAGGACGAAGCTGTTGTGCGTTGCTGGCTGTGGACAGTGGTGGTGGTGATAGGTGGGCTGCCGGTGCACCTTATATAGGCTGCCACTAGTAACTGACAGGACAGTGATTTTACCATTATGCCCATGGCCCAGGTACACATGATGGCCAAGTACCTAGAGGGACACCTTTGGTAATTGCATGTAAAGACTATTGCAGCAGTGGCAATTTTTAGAATTAGTGTATTAGCTTTAATGACATACCAAGAATGGATGACTAGGAGTGATGTGGTTAGAGCAAACATTAGATGACTGCTAGTTTTAGGATTGCTACATTATTTTGGTATAAGTTATACGAGCCGAGCGTCCGGTGGGGCCCGATGACGCAAGAACTGGTGGGTCTGAGCATGGAAGGGTGTCAGATTCGAACCGACTGCTCCTCATGGAGAGGCTGCTGATGCACCCTGAAGTATGTAAACCCTACACACATGCGACCAACAACGGTGTTGCAACCATGAAGCAACTTTAGATTACTGGATACGTGTTGGCTTAGTTAACTCCAGATACGTACACGTGCAGGTTTAGTTTGGTAAAAACTCGTTATAGTTCTCGTGGAATGCTTGATGTTTCGGACGTAATGGCAACGTACTCCTTGGACAAAACGGCGGTAGTAACGGAGACTCGAGGGGCAAAATTGTCACCACTTCTATTTGGACGTGGAGTTACCGAGAATAGTTTTTTTTTTTGGGTACTAAACGAAGATCTACGTTACTATGCATGATTAATGTGATACAAACACGCATGAGCACGACAGTTCTAGGTACATTTGTGTGGTAGAGAATCATGGGGAAGACATGTGTGTATGCACGTGCATCATAATGCGACAAGATTGTTTCTAGAATTAGATCGATCGATGTTGATGTCACCATTTTTGGCAAACTTCAGATGGATTACAATAGATCCTCCTTCACTATAATTGATATAATTGTTGTTTATAGATTGGATATGTGTTGGCTTAGTTAACTCCGGGTATGTACACGTGTAGGTTTAGTTCGGTAAAAACTCATTGTAGTTTACGTGGACTATTCGATGTTTAGGACACAACGTACTCCTTTGCCAAAACAACATTAGTAACGGAGAGTCGAGGGGCAAAATTGTTTCCACTTCTTTTTCGACATAGCGTTACAGAGAATAGTTGCTTTTTAGTACTAAACGAAGATCTATGTTACTATGCATGATTAATGTAATACAAACACACATGAGCACGTGCACGACAGTTTCAGGTACTTTCATGCGGTAGAGAATCATGGCGACATGTGTGTATGCACGTGCATCATAATGCGACAAGATTGTTTCTAGAATTAGATCATTGTTGATGTCACCATTTTTGGCAAAATTCAGATGGATTACAACATATCCTCCTTTACTATAGTTGTTGTTATAGTTGAATTGAATGACGATGCTCGGTCATCATAGAAATTTTAATGAGCATTTACACAACCGTGAAGCTACCAAGGTACATTCACAACAATGAGCTACAACCATCTATATCATGTCAAATACATTTTACAGAACAACTCAATTATTACCATTTCTACAATTTGATACATTGAAAAAAAAGAACTTGCATATATACAGGTGCTCTAGGGTTTGTGCACGTGTGTTTAGGGGTGAGATGTGTTGCCACTGTGTAATCTCAAAAAAAAATACATCTCTAGTTGTTATGAGATTTTGCCAGCATAGCTTGATAATTTTCATCATAATTCATAATTCTCATCGACAAGTAGGCACAATTATAACAATATTATTGTGATGCATCATGTAAAAAAATTTTAATATGATGGTGGAGCAATCATGTGTGTGTGTGCATGATAATACAACTAAAGCCATATATTTGCAATTGCAAGAACAACCATTGTGAGATGAACATTGATACAGTCATGGATCTACCACTGTCACATGCCAAATAACGTGTGCAGACATATGCATGGTTGTTAGAAAAAGATAGTTTTCTGAAATAGATGTTGATGTAAACACCATTTTTTTGTTTCTTTTTTTACGAATGGTTTACCAAAATCTGATGAATGGTTTACCACACAATGAATCTAAAATCACAAATGCACAACAATGATGATATCATGCCATCTCACCCTAATTATTTTAGCACACAATTATTTTCACAATAGTGACCGAGTGCATGCTACAACCAAACACCACCCCTAGATGAAGTACAAAGATGGAAAGACAAAATTATTTTTTTAAAAAAGCACCATAACTTCAAAGTGCATAGTTGTATCAATCATTTTGAACTTTCGACTGCTAGAACAATCTTTAACCCAAACAATTCGGTTTATAGGACAACCCATGATAGATCCACGGGTCCAATTAGTCACATTTGAGCCGTCAATTAGGTTTAATTTCACTCATGCTAAATTGTTTCCTTTTTTCTTCTACTGCAAGTGGTTCATATCTCTCCATCCGGTTCCATTGAAATGACACACCGGCTGTGTTTTTTTTTACCCAAAATCCACCCTAGTTATTTTAGCATATTATTATTTTCTTCCTCTAATTTAATAGAGTAAAATTAGTAGCATTTAGTGTACTGCCAAAATATTTATGTTTGCTTAATTATGGTTACTTCTACCTTCATACATAGAGAAAGAGTAGATCGAATTAATATATAGGCTTTTGCTTAACCAGGGGCGGTTCTATCTTAGGGCGGTTCTATTTGAGAAATTGAGTGATGGCGCTGCACTATATAATATGGATTTATTAAAAACAAGAAATGTTAATATTTATATATATAAAGGAATATGATGTCATGTCAAAAAAAAAAATAAATAAGAGGGGGATGAAATGAGTTTCATCAAGATGAAGCCCCATGGGCGTACGTTGTTTCCATGTCTGAATGTGTCACATAAGGAAATGCAATGAGAGCATTTGAAACACAAAACTGAAACAAAGCATTGTCAAAGGTTGTTTCATCCATGAAGCAAAATCCTATTTAGTATTTACTGATGTGACATACCTAGAACAACAAAATAAAACTATACATTGAGATTATCAATAATTCAAAACAGAGAGTGCAATTTAAAATCACCAAAATAAAAAGAAGTAGAATTAATATAAATTGTTCACCAGACGATTATAAATTTGACCAAGGCACTGTTTACATAGTAATTCGAATATATATGAATTTTAATTTCTTTCACACAAGAAAAGGCAAAAATGATTTTCTTTTTTTAAACGCTAATATATCTGAGGATGTATGTGGACCAGATATATGCATCTGGTATCTGGTACTATTAAAACAGTAGTTAGTAATTGTTTGCCAAATATTTCACTTTGATTACTATACTACTCACTACCTTACTGCAATTTTAGTATGGCTTCAATATAGTAATATAATACGAGAGGGTGCAATTAAAGCCCCCAAAGATAGAGGGAGAGTACAATTAATAGGAATGCTTACCCTGAATCAAAAAAAAAAGTGCTTAGCCTAAGGGGCGGCTTTGGTTCTCTCTATATATACATATGCATATTTGAGTGAACTAGGGCACACTAGTACTGATGATGATGATGATAATAATAACCATGGGAAAAAAAATCTCCAAATTATGTAGTTACTAGTATATTGCAGGCCACGCGCTGCACACGCATGAAGCCGGCCAGCGCGGGCGTGCAGCTCTCGCCGGCCTGATCTAGCTTTACTGATTTTACCTTTTGTTTCTACTCCTACGTTTTTGCTCCGATGAGGAAAAAAAAACTACTGTAGCGTGTATATACGTACGTATGAAGGCAGCACACCGTTACGGCTTTTTCAAATGAGCGGCTAGCCGCGAGCTACCGTCCATGTACAGTTCAGTTGCACAACAGCACTCCGTATCCATCGCACCGGTTCCAACAGTTCTCCTCAAGTTTCACTCGCTCGATCGACAGTTTACCGATTGTGATATGAGTATGCTTTTAGAAAACTGCTACGAAAGGGCCCGGGCTGTTACCATTACCAGTTTTGTTCGCTAGCTGAGCTTTTGGTCATCGACGAAGTTTTTTTTATTTTGGATCTACGCATATGGGTTGTTTGATGAAGGGGTATTTGGCAAAAAAAAAAAAAAATAAACTCACATTGAATATTTGACTGAAAATTAGCCTACATATTAGCCCTCGTCGGACTCGGATAGGTTAGAACTAAAATTTTAGCCAGCTAATAACAAATAGCCATTTTGTATTCGTGGGTACCCCTAACTCTAGTTATTTAGATTTAATCGGTTTTTTAGTTATCAAATATGTGCATTGATTAAATTAGCTGTCTACTGGAAACTATTAGTTAGAAGAATTTTAAGCTAAGGACTTGGAAAATACTAGTCACAACCCCGGGGGAGGGGGAAAAAAAAAAACAGTAATTAATCCAAACTCTATGAATGTTTTGGACCATGCTTCACTTATTACTGTTGTGTACTACTTTATGACTAGTGGTCCAAATTGTGTTTTACCACAGATAAATCGCGTTCAAGCCATGAACATGAATATAATCCACAGAGTATATATTCTTTTTTTAATTAAGATAAATACGACAAAGTTTATATTCCTAAAGTGATGAAATGTTTTTTATCAAATTAAACAACATTCTTTTTCATGCATAGATGGTGGCTAGCAATTTGACGCTTAGTTTTGCAGCTTTGATCCAGATGGCTTTGTTGTGTTACTTCCAACTAGCATTGCCCTAACTAGATAGGCAGTTAGCTGTTGCTTGCTCGATTTGTGCTCCAGAGCTAGCAGCCGCATCAGCTTGCTCTTGCTGCCTAGTGCACGAATAGTTGAAGGTCCATATCTCCGATCGTCTCTAAAGCAACATGGTTGCAGTTTGCATACGATCCGCGCTCACTCTTTCCATTGCGACTCTAAGCAACGTCCTCTTCAGTTTTGCTGCAACGCACACTGCAGCGTTCACTGTGTGGCGAAATGATTTTCACGACGATCAAATAAAAACGGTTTATATATATGGGTGATTTTTCAAAACCGACGTTACGCCATCGATTATAAAAGGTGTGACATTTAATTTATATTGAGTCGCAGGCTTTCCAACTGTTCTTTTCAAATTCATTTTTAGAGATGGTTACCAAAATTCCATATCTTAAACCAACCACTCATGTATATGCATTTCTAGAGACCCTACAAATGTCAACTTATTCAAAATAAACCGCTTCTCAAAGTACATTTGAAATCATAAAATTCTTAATCATTATTTTATTTAATATTATCTCACCACTTTTTATGTAAATAAACTATCAAATTTTACATATCGTGACCCAATATTTCACTATTTTAAAGTCATTATATGGTTAGTAATAATGTTGTTATATGCATTAAAACAAAAGTATCAAACACACATTACATGTTGTTTACACAGTATTTATGATGTACTCTAATCTCTAGGCTTAGCAGAACAAGTAGTAGCTTTGCCAAATCATCATGTGCTAGGGTGGGGAACTGAGGACCGGCTGCTCGTGCACGGCGCGTGCGTGTGATGCCCGGCGGTCAGGCGCGCTAAGACTGTAGACTGACTGACTGTAGTGGTTGGATGGTTGGTTGGTTGTTCAGATCTAAGTCATCCCTTCAGCCAAAAGTTGATCAGACATCATTGCGTGCCAAAAGAAGGTCAATGTGGATTGAACAATATACATTAGTTTACTCAGGTTCTTAGCAACTGTTTGTTAAATTTTGTAACAAACCATATATCCTACTACTAAAACGCCGCAAACGAAATCGTCCACCCGGCACAGTATTTTTCGCTCGCTCACTCCAGAGTAGCCCGGCAAATCGCTCACACGCCCACGCGCTCATCCCGCCCAGGCAGTTTCAATTTTTCGCTCGCTCCCTCGCGCAGACCCGCCCGGCGATTCGGGGCCCCACGCGCCGCGCCACACCCGCGCACCTCGAGCTCTCGCCGCTGCCGCCGCCGCCGCAACCGCGCGCTCGCCCCCACTTCCCCCCCCCCCTCGTGAAAGGCCGGAGCTCCTTCGCGCCGCCGACGCCCGGCCCTGCTGCCATCTCAGCCGCAAGCCGAAGCCCGGCGCTCGGCGCCCACACTGCCCTCCACTGGCTGCCGACGACGACCACGCCCGCTCTGCCCCTGCTGCCCCCCTCGGCAGCCGCTGACACACGACGGAGTCGAGCTGACACTACGCGAACTGTCGGGACGTGACCCAGCTCCATGCGCCGTCAACAAGGCCGGCCTCATCGCAACCGCTGGTCTTGCCCTCTCCCTCCCGTGATCCAGATCCCTTTTGTGCGTCTCCATTGTTTGTTTGATCTGCATTTAGAGTATGGGTGTTTGGGTCGGATGTTTTGCTGATGCGATTGATGCCTTCTGGTGCTACTGTTTCCTTTGTAGTCCCTCAAATCGATGTAGTGGAATTTTTAGAATAATGGCCTATCACTGATGAACACCAGTTATCTTCATGTTCTGCTGATGTGATTTATTATAGTTTGTTTAATCTCTTCTGTATTCTGCTGGTACCATTAGAGTCTGCAAATAGAGTTTGTTTGATCTATTCTGTGTTCTGCTGATACATGAGGGGAATTTTCTGGTTGATGCATCCGTAGCTGCAGTATTTGTTTTGTGATACTGAAAGTTCAGTTTAAACTGCCTTAGCTATATCTTGAAGATGGACATGGGCCTGAATTTGTGAATGTGTCAAAGATTGTAGCTGGGACTGCTATATGTTTTTCTTCTCATCTCCATCATCTTTTACAAGCTCTGCCCAGAAATTTGGAGATGAATCAGAATATAGTTAAGGCATTTTGTAATAACTTAAGTAGAAGAACCATTTAAACCAATATCCATTTGATAAAAAAAATGGAAATTTTTGTGAAATAGGAACGTCAGATTGCTTCCTTCAGTTACTGGCTTATATTAGCAAACCATGCATAATAACTGCATGTCAGTTTCAAGCATGTTTTTTTTTGCGAAATAAGTTTCAGGCATGTTTATCTGAATTAGTATTGAAAAATGTGTGGATGATAGAGCTTTTTATTGAAAAATTAATTTCAGGCATGTGCTCCTGCATTAAATTTATTTGTGAGTACATATCTTTCTTGCTACTGATTTCCTGTCAAAGGCGCAAATAAAAATCAAGAGTTACAGATATGAATGAAATATTATTGGGAAGTAAATTCATTAGATTCATATCTAGAACCTGATAAGGAAGAATAGAGAGCAAGCAATTAGATTCCCTTGATATAACCCCTTTTCGCTGCCTGTAATTTGCAATATCAGAGTTAATGTACCTAGAGCATTCTTTGAATGAAATTAATTATGCTTTGGATTTGTTGATTTTTTTTTCCCTGTTGCCTGATAGCTTTCAGAGGTACATAAAACATCATAATTTGGCTAACAGTGTGGTTGTTGTCCCTGCTTTTTTCCCAGGTTGGTTCAGATAATCTCTGTTTGTCTGAATGAAATGCAACGATATCTTCAGTAGGGTTGTTTTGCTGAATATATTGTCAAACGTAGTTTCTATGTCAGGTTAATATCATTTCATTTTGTCTCTACAATAGCTTCAACAGGTTGGGTTACTTTGTCAGGTTTGTATCATTTTGATTTATCTAAGCCTCCTAAAGCTATTGTAGTTGACCTTCTCTATTTCAGTTCAGTCAGTTTCCTTTCTACTTCACTGATTTTTTTTTTTTTCTTCTTTCATGTGTTTACCAACCGGTGGTGTTCAGAGGGCATCTGCATCGTGACAAGCTGCAACGGTAACTCACCTATGTATGGATTGGTAGTGGATTTTAAGAACCAGGAAAACATTGTCTACCTATGTGTAGAAGACTAATGAATTGATCAATAGAGTATGAAAAATGATTCATTTTAGCAAATTGTGTGACAAGATTTTCAATGATGCATGCTTTGTTTGTGTTTACTTAGCTCGGTGGAATGTAACATGAAATCTTTTATAACTTTTAGCTGACAATTAGTACGTTGACATCAAGCTTGTTTGTGTAGGCTTATATAACCTGTGTTTAATAAAGTTGAATTTATATCACAATATATATCTTTGCTTTTAAAAATAAATATATTGTTGAGGATCATCTAGATGTTCTGTTTGTCATGATAACACAAATATGGTATGACAATTCGGATATTTGCAAGAATTTTTAGTTTTTAATGACACTCATGTAGAAACATTTGAATGCAAATTTATTTTTTTCCATTGTAACGCACGGGCTTTTACCTAGTCTTACTACTTAAAAAGGGGAAATGATATCGTCTCCGGCTCCTAATCGGCCTGCCTACCACTAATTGCGCCGCATGCGAAACCGCACCATCACGCGGGCTGCCGGCCTCTGATCCAAAAAGAAAGCTCTGTACGCCTGTGACTCGAGTCATCAGTTCCCGCGTCTCCCCACGATCCCACACCTCGCGCATCACTTGCTCGCCAGTTGCCAGCAATCGTCGCCGCCGTCTGACGCCGCCCCGCTCGAACCGATCGCCGTCCACGGACCTTGCGTCTCGCCGCCGCAACAGCCGCCGCCGTCTGACGCCGCGCCGCTAGAACCCAGCCGTTCGCGGCCCTTGCGACACGCCGCCGCCCACGCCCATTGGTACGGCCGTCGCCGACGTCCGACGCTGCGCGGCACCAGCTCGACCCCAGCGCCGTTGCTGTCTGCGGCCACTGCGTCTCGCCGCCGTTGCCGTCCGATGCTGCGCCGCAACGTCCGCAAAGACTCTTCGACGACAACTGATACGGACACAGCGCTGACCCCGTCATCCGGCTTCCATCTGCCCGCTGTTTGCTGCCACCAGGTGCGCCAACCCTTTCACTTCCCTTGCCGTGCGAATCGAAGTTGTGAAACCTTCAACCATGACTGCTGCTCTTAACATGCTGTGACCGCTGTTTCTGTTTTTCAAAGAAAAGGATCGCTGCTCGTAACCTGCTCGATAAAACGTCTGACCCATTTATTAGCTTCGTGCTAGCCGCCGCCGCCGGCGCCCCCTGTTTGGTGTCCAGTGGTGTCTTCTCATAATCATGGGTTAATAATATATGTGTATACATGTAGACATGGTGATGGTGGTATAAATGATTGAATGCAAAGGTCATGAAGGCCGATGATGCTCTACCTTAATTCTCTGTTTATTTTAGATACTACTATGCCTAGGAAATCAGGTTGATGTGGTCGTTTCTAAAAAATAGTAAGACAGAGAAAGAATAGTACTGATGCAACTACCGCTGGCCGCACGCTGTCGCTGTGCGATGCCGTTGTGTGGATGCCTTTTTTGTTTCAATAAGCTCAGGCAAATAATGACTGCCTCCATACAATAAGGTAGCATGATGAGATAAGTTCCTTTTGTCCAGCTTCGTCCAAGTAGAATATTTTTGAAGGATCGTCCAAGTAGAATATTAATAAGTTTCTTGGCAAATCTGCCATTACCTGCAGATAAAATGGTGTAAGCTGCTACTTTTGCACCTTCTCTGCCATTTCGTCAATTATTCCTGCTGAATGTGCACCACCTTTTACTGCTACTTTTGCACCTTCTCTGCCAGTTCGTCAATTATTCCTGCTGAATGTGCACCACCTTTTAGTTGCAGTTTGATTCATGGTACTGTCTCTAAATTCAGGTACCAGCTGCACATTTGATTTGTGGAATATTAGCTTATGTGCAGTATTGAATTTATGTTCAGTGAGATTATATGCAGTTTTGAGCTTAGTTGCAAAATACTAACATTCGTTTTGGCTGAGCATGTGTGCAGACTGGCCATACAAGGCAGTAGAGGAATTCGCCTCATCGACACATGTATGGTATTTTCGAACTCATCGCCTCATAGACTGGGGTATTTTCGAACTCTATGGTGTTGTGTACGTCCTCAATTTTTTGTCAACTTTTTCAAGTACTGACTTCGTTTTGAAGACAACGAGTTCGATTTTGTGCCCCTAACCCTGCTAAACCTAAGAAACGTAGGGAGTTACAAAGGTTCTCAATATGATCCATTCTATGGCTACATGTAATAACCTAACCCTCCTAAACCTAAGGTTCTCAAGTTGAAATCTCAATATGATGCCAACGTCTTACTATCATTCTACTGTAATAACCTTTCATATTTATACTTTTACCTACTTTCTTTCAATCTGAATGGAATAAAAAATGACGTGTTACAAATGTGTACAAATAATTGCTTGCTAAATACAGACAAGGATAAAAGTGTAGACGTTCAGTATTAGACCTATTCTACTATGTACCATTCTCAAACTGATCAGAACATTTACATATGAGTGCACACTGCATAAATTATTATCTCTAATTTAGAAAATGAAAAGAGTTATCTTTGTCTTAGCTAGATCTTAAAAAATAGTATCGTCGAACTTTAGTGAAGCAAATTATTAAACTTCCTATTTTTAAACTGTTCAACAATGCTTTCTTAGACTGAAATCTTTGCCTTGGACTTGGTTAGAAAAACATGGCAACATTCATGTATTATTATTGTCTAAAGTAAGATGACATAATTAAGGCAGCTTCATCCATTCTTCGAGTGCATTTTTTCGATCGATCATTTTTTTTGCTCCTGTTATTACTTGAATACATTGATTATTCTCGATCAAGTTTACATATGTTCCATTGTCTTATTAATTATTCATCAAAATTGATTATTCTTTCATTTTTTGTCTCCAGTTGTAACGCTGACTACAAGAAATTGTGGTTGTGTGTCAATTCAATGGAAAATAGTGGCTCTCGTGCACCATTGGTTGACAAGACTAACACTTCTAATGGAGGTAAACCAAAATAAAGCATCCTTTTACCCTATTAATTAAATTCAACGTGTTGTTGACATTATTAATGATAATCGAAGCATCAGGAGGCGATGCTGGAGAACGCAAGAGGAAAAAAGAAAAGGCTCGACAGCTTGCAATGTCTCAAGAGAAAAGGGATGAAAGAAATAAAAAACGTCGAGAAGCATACAAAAGAAAAAAGGAGCAACACCTGCATATTGAAAGTACCAATGGTAGTATAGTCGAGACGTTGCTGAGTACTAATATATATTTACTATATTATTGATGTTTCTTACATGTGGTACGTCAAATGCTAGATGGCCAGGATGCACCAAACAAAGAAAATGTGGATCCTAATGAAACAGATGATTGGTTCCATAGGAATGATTCATTCCGTGCAAACAATATTGATGATAAATCCAATCGATTATCAGGTAATTCAACGGTTGCTAATCCAGCATCATCTTTTATATTTTTTGGGTTGGTGAATCATTAGCATTAAATATAATGAGAGAATTGTTGACGCAGTTCTGGTGTGTTATGGTTGTCTTGCTATTGTTGTAACTCAAACATAACTATGTAGGTGATGATGTAATTATTGCCCCCAGTACACTTAATCAAGCAATACAGTCACAGTGCACCAATTCTTCATGTAATAGACAAAAGCATGTCATGGCTGAGCGTGCAAGGAAGAGGATGACATATGCAAACATGACACCTGAGCAACGGGAGCAAAGGCGCAAGCGACAAAGGCTTTACAATAAAACTCCATCTCGTAAAGAGGCGATGAAAGCGACTTTAAACCGCTCTAGGGAGGCGCAAAAACACAACTTAAGCAGGAAGTCCATTGCGATGGAGAATCCTCTATTTAATCCAATGATTGACTGCCCCACTTCAAACTCATCTGGGCCTCATGGGCCTAGAACAAGCCCCAGTGAGTGGATTATTCTAGAATCTATGGCAACACCTATTCGCATCTCACAAGCTACAGAGGAGATAAATGACAAATGCATGACTAGATACCACTCGGATGAAAATACGCCCTTGCCTCAGTCAACCGTGAACAACAATGGTAAATAGACAGGCCTCACTTCCCTCGGTCCTTTTAATGAAACAACTTTATTCCCATCTTAACCATGTCCATTATGCGATTGTCCCATCTCAACCATGTCCATTATGTGGTTGCCAATAGGTGCTGGACCAAGCAATCGAAGTGCATCAACTACACCTGTTCAACTATTATTTGACGACACCGGTAATTTGCCATGCTTTTAACATTCTTTACGGTATTTGCTTTCCATTATTGTCACCTAAGCTGTAATATCTCATGGCACTATGACGATCACAGACGATGATGAGCGTGGCATATTTGAAGATGATGAGGAAGAAGAGGCATACAAGTTTGCTGGGCAAGGTATTTGTAAAAATACACAATAACTTTTTCGACATCCACTTGTTTATCTAACCTTGTCAATTATGTGGTTGACAGAAGACGCTGGACCAAGCAATCAAAATGCATCAGCTATGCTTGAACAACCATTATTTGACGACACTGGTAATTTACACAACTTTTAACATTCTATATAGTGTTTGCTTTCCTTTATTGTTGCCCAAGCTGTAATGTCTTGATACACTATGACGGTCACAGATGACGATGAGGGTGACATATTTGAAGATGACGAGGAAGAAGATGAGGCATACATGTTTGCTGGGCAAGGTATTTGTAAAAATACACAATAACTTTTTCGGCATCCACTTGTTTATGTAACCTTGTCAACAATGTGGTTCACAGAAGACGCTATTTGGACCAAGCAATCAAAATGCAACAGCTGTGCCTGAACAACCATTATTTGATGACACTGGTAATTTACATAAAATTTAACATTCTATCTATATACTGTTTGGTTTTCTTTATTGTTGCCCAAGCTCTAATGTCTAATGACACTATGACGGTCATAGATGATGATGAGGGCGACATATTTGAAGATGATGAGGAAGAGGATGAGGGGTACCTATTTTGCTGGACAAGGTACTTGTATCAAATAACGAATACCTTTCTAACCAACCAATCCATTATCTAACCTTTAATTTTGTTTGTTTCAATGTCATTTCATTAGAGGAATTAGATGACGATGTCCAAAGTGATACTCCGACGACGACCACGGCTTCTAACCCCTGAAGTACCCGATCCGTATGAAAAGGTGTATAGTAACATGCCTCTGAGAGACACACATGCTACTGACTGTCCCAAATTGCCGCCAACTGCGGTGCAAAGAGGTTTCCCAAAGAACCACGGGTTCATTGGTCGCCAGACGAGATCAAACCGAGTGACCCATTTTTGTACGGCACCGGCTCATTAGGCTTTATACGAAGTTCGACGCAGATGCTAGGCACTTTCGTAAGCATATTAGGTTTTTCAATGGTCACTTCTCTTTCACTTCCCTACTTTGCCGCCTCGGCAATTGCTATCGCTACCATGGCGCACACCGGCATATATACCTTCCGTGCATACCGGCATGATCTATCACAACATAAGGTCATTTGGGATGAGAAGATGGTAAGGTACCCGGACATCTTGAGCTTTACTTCTATGATGACGATCCGTCCCTTCAAGACCGTATCGAAGGTGTCGTGGAAGAGATATATGAAAAAGATAAAGAAGTTATAGATACATTGGTGGACATCCTTCGTAACAACCCGTATCGCAACGTTTGAGAAGTATGGGGCAGCGGTGAACAACTCGGGCGACTATTGCCTCGAGCTTAACCTTGATCCGCGACAAGACCAAAGGACATACAACAGGCCGATCAATGAAGAGGTGGTCTTTCTTTGTTTGGATCGAGAGTAGTGAACTCCTTGGTCGGGCTTTGAGAAAAGTGTTGTTTTGCATGGGAAAGATAGAAGCGATCATGGCATCCGATCATACAATGGGTGCTATGATTCTCTTTCATATCCACTATTATTACCTAATGGTGAGCTTGGTTGGCATATGGATATCCCAAAAAAAGATGTTACCATGGAGGATGTCAACGCGGCTCGTGCCTTGCATAAGGCTTGTAGTGGTACAGATGAAGAAGAGACAGGTTTGTTTATACCCATATCCCTTTCATGTACAATATCAAACCGATATCCTAGAAACAACTCTAACACCATATTTTTTTTTTGTAGAATCTCCGGGACATTTGTGTGTTTCGTGGCGTGACTACTACACGCTACAAGTTCTAAATACGCCAAACATCTTTAATCCCATACTTTATGGACAACGTCTTTTCCAACAGTTTGCAGTGGACACGTACATGAAAATTGAGAGTTCTCGATTGGATTATATACGCAATCATCAAACAGAGATTAGGGCCGACCTCTACCAAGGATTGGTTGATAGCCTGCATGCGGTGAGGAGAGATCGAAGTCGTTGGAAAGAGGACGGTGATGCCGACTTCGTTTATCTGAGGTCCGAGGGACATGAAGCGTAGGTACATGGATGCCATGGCGCTGGTGCGGAGGTTTGGAAAACCGGACATCTTCCTAACCATGACATGTAATCCAAAGTGGGATGAGATCACAAAATGAGTCGTACCTCGGACAAACACCACGGGACCGCCCGGACCTCATTGATCGGGTCTTGTGGCAAAACTGGAAGAGCTTAAGGACAAGTTGCTTAAAAGCACATCCTTGAAAGGTTCGCGCACATGTGTATGTAGTGGAGTTTGTAAGCGGGGTCTACCGCATGCACATTTTTGCTAATCATGGATAGAAAGTACAAGATCACATGCAGAGAGCAAGATGACCTTCTCATCTCGGTGAGCTCCCAAATAAGAAGAAGTATCCGGAGAGTCAGATAAAATGGTTACAAAGCATATGATGCACGGCCCTTGTGGAGAACTCAATAAAAATTGCCCGTGCACAAAGGGTCGTAAGAAATGCAAGAACCAATACCCATGAAGCTTTTACGTGATGCCACATTACAAGGCAAGGATTCGTACCCGGTTTACCGACGGGCGTGATGATGGTAGAAAAGTGAAGGTTCGCGGCCATGACCTTGACAATAGGTGGGTCGCCCCTTACAACCCGTACCTCCCTACGTCTTTTCAATTGCCACATCAATGTTGAGGCATGTGCGAGCATCAAGTCCGTCAAGTACTTGTTTAAGTACATTCACAAGGGTCATGACCGCGCGCATTCTTTGTGAGAGAGCCGGCAAGGAGAACAATGAAGGAAACATTGACGAGATCAAGCCGTATAGGGATGCTAGATGGGTAACTCCTCCCGAAGCCTTGTGGAGGATATATGGTTTTGACTTAAGTGATAGGTCCCCTTCGGGTGTTGCGATTTGCAGCTCCATCTTTTCGGCATGCACATGGTGTCATTTTACCGGTAGCGAGGGTGTTCAAGAGTGCTTAACCGCCCGTGTGTTGAAAGTTCGATGCTTACAACAGACTTCGAGAGGAATAGCACGCGTCTGAACATGCCCGTGGTATATTATATCGGGACTTTCCCGAGTACTATAAGTGGGATTCACAAGGCAAAACATGGATTAGGAGGAAACAAAAGAATGCTTTAAGACAGATCGGAAGAGTTGTATCTGCCAATCCGGTAGAAGGGGGGAACGTTACTACCTCAGGCTTCTTCTGAACCATGTACCAGTGCGACCTCCTTCATCGATCTAATGACGATTTTCGGCGAGTCCTACCAACTTTTCGTGAAGCTGCGAGAAAAAAGGGGCCTTATTGAAAGCGGACACCACACTACACGAAAGTGTCTTGTTGAAGCTACTCGCTGGATGATGCCATTTGCACCGCGAAGGCTCTTTGCGACAATCTTGGTATTTTGTGAGCCGAAAGTGATGTGAAAGAGCTCGGGAAAAGCACAAGGATGCAATGTCCGAGGACTATAGGCACACAAACCAGTCTACCTACGTAGTGGAGCAAATGGTCCTCATACATATTCGGAATTTTTTAGAATCAATGAACAAGGAGATAGATAAGTTTCCACTTCCTAAGATCGACGACACATATGACCCGTATAGCGGCATTCCCAGAGAGATTGTTGAGGAGACTAATCTTCAGCCAAACGCTGATGACTTGGAACTATCAAAGACCCTTAACGAGGAGCAGCAGGTTGCCTACAATGAGATTATGAGTGCTGTTGATAGCGGGAAAGGGGGTTTGTTCTTTGTGGATGGACCTGGCGGAACCGGTAAGACTTATCTATATAGAGCCCTACTCGCTACTATACGTGGTCAGAACAAGATTGCCGTGGCAACAGCAACATCTGGTGTTGCAGCCTCAATATTGCCTGGTGGTAGAACCGCGCACTCACGCTTGGGGATTCCCCTCACCCTCGAAGAAGGCAAAGGTTGTGGCTTCACAAAACAGAGTGGTACCGCCAGGCTGCTTGAGACCGCATCGCTTATTATTTGGGATGAGGTCACGATGATGCATAGACAAGGTGTCGAGGCGCTAGACTACAGCCTTCATGATACCATGGACCGTCATGACCTGCCATTCGGGGGGAAAGACTATAGTTTTTGGTGGAGATTTCAAAAGTGTTCTCCCAGCTTGTTCAAAAAGGGTCAAGGGCTCAAATAGTCGGTGCCTCGATACGGATGTCGCACCTTTGGAATTCAATTCGACATCTCAAACTGGTGCGCAATATGAAGGCAAAGACCGACCCATGGTTTGCGGCATACTTGCTACGCATCGGGGGAGGCACTGAGAAGGCTAATGATGATGATGAAATCCTCCTTCCTAATGATATATGCATACCGCAGATCGGGGAAGACAATGATCTTGACACACTAATTGACTCCATATTCCCTGACCTTAATGCCGATATGTCAAACAAGACCTACATCACCTCACGAGCGATTTTATCGCCAAAGAACGACTGGATTGATAAGATTAACATGAAGATGATAAGCCGTTTCCAAGGGGATGAGATGGTGTACCATAGCTTTGATAGTGTGGTGGATGATCCATACAACTACTACCCATCTGAGTTCCTCAACACTTTAATGCCTAGCGGTATGCCTCCACATGTGTTAAAGCTCAAAATTGGGTGCCCGATCATGTTGCTAAGAAACATCGACCCTTCGGCTGGACTTTGTAATGGAACCAGACTGGTCGTTCGAGGGTTCCAAAGAAATGCCATCGATGCGGAAATTATGGTCGGAGACCATGCCGGGAAACGAGTCTTCCTACCACGGATACCCATATGCCCATCGGATGATGAGATGTTCCCCTTCAAGTTCAAGAGGAAGCAGTTTCCTGTGAGACTCAGTTTTGCCATGACGATTAACAAGTCTTAGGGGCAGACTATTCCCAATGTTGGTGTGTATTTGCCTGAGCCAGTGTTCTCCCATGGTCAGCTATATGTTGCGCTATCTAGAGCCTTTGGCGTGTCAAACATTAGGGTCCTTCTTTGTCCCACCCACTCGATACAAAGAAAGAGAAAAGGAAGAAAGCGGTAAATGGCCGATACACAAAAAATATTGTACAAAGAGGTCCTCACTTGATGACAAGGTATTGTCTTTTGTTTTGCATAACTGTTATATTCTTGCATTTGTGTCATTTGTTACTGAGGTTGGTTGTATCCATCTGAATTTCAGATAATAGAGGAAGACTTAAAAAAGAAACATGAGACAAGTAGTTATTTTCATGTGTACAGGTTATACATTGAATGTATATAATATATATGTGTTATTGTAACATGTTGGTTGTAATACTTCTAAAATGTTTTACTCGTATTAATATTTAGTTTTCTTCATATAACATTTTATCGAATGAGTGAATGACTGTGGTTACTACTTTCACAAAACTTGTTTGGATTAAGTGTCACTTTAATATCATTGTTTAATCTTCATAGTATTGCTATATTATCATGCGATTCATGTTCTTTATATAAAATTTAGTTACCCGTAAAGAACGCATCACGAGCATTTAACTAGTATATACTCAAATGTTAAGTGATTAGAGTGTCGATATCACCAATTACAAAATAGTGCGAGCGATGCAAGTAGCGAGTGCCAAGAGCTATGCAAATATCACTTAACATTAAACACTAAACCTAAGCCTTGAGTAGAGTGCCATATGGCTGGTTAGCTAGCCCATGCACTTCATAAAACACCACGCTAACCACCAAATATTTTTCTTAAGCAACTTTGGTAGCTAGAGCACTAGAGATGGGCCTCGACTCACTAGAAAAGTCCCTTAGCTCCAACAACAACCAAATGGTCGGTTAGTGGTATATAGCCTCCACTAGATATAGCCATTGGTAGGGCCGTCCCTGGCCATGTGCGGGAGGAGCGACCGCGCAGGGCCTCCAAATCTTGTGGGCCTCCAAATCTATACATAATAGATACATTAGTACAACACTAATGCAACAGCTTCGTCCCATTAGCAAGCTAATTACGGCAGCCAACATACAAAGCCCAATAGAAAATTATTTATTGTCGGTCGCTGGTTCGATCTCAACTCAATTCAATTGCCGATCAGTGTCTGTGCCGATCCCAGACCCAAACCCCCTGGCAGCAGTTACGAGTTAGATCTCCCGTCTCCTGGTCTAACACTCGATGCCTCGCCTTATCGCCCGCCTGCTACGTTTCGTGAGCGTGACAAAGTACGAACAGATAGCAACATCAAGCGAGGCGCTGAGGCCCTAAAGGTAATATTAATCTTTCATTTGTTTTCAAGTCACACATCGTCACAGTATAGTAGGTTGATCTCTAAATTTTGTTCTTTTGATCTTTTCATCTGGCCATGTCTTCTGCAAATCGTTCTAGAAAATTTGAATTAGGTTCACAAAATTTGTTGGAGAAGATTTGTCGACTCGGTCAATGAAGTCGCCCGAAATAAATGGAGTGGCTGAATATTTAATTATTATTTAGCTTTTTTTTTTGGGAATGACACAAAGACAACGCAGACACTCACAAACGCACGCACACTCACCCCTATGAACACACGCACGCAAACCCTACCCCTATGAGCACCTCCGGAAGGACCGAAAGCACCCTGGCAGATCCGGGAGATTCTCGAAGTCACCATTGCCGCCTGTCGCCGCCGACGGAACGCCGCTACCACTTAATGCATAACGCCCGGTAAATCCTAGGAAAACCCTGTGAAAGATGCGAGCACTGTGATTTGAACCCCGGTGGGTAGCGCCCCACCTGGATCGTCCTACCATTGACTACAAGCCAATTCACAATTATTATTTAGCTTTATTAGTAAGTTTATTAAGATAAATTAAAATAAGATAGAAAAAGACTAATGGGCCTGGCCCGTTAGCAATTGTAAACCCCTCTTATAAATACGGGGCAACTATTGTGAGACAATTAAGAAAGAAATAATTTAGGGTTTACCCTATCGTCTCTCCTAGCACTAAGCCGCCTCGAGCCTCGCCGCCGCCCTCGCGCCGCCGCCGCCGCCACGCCGCCGCCGCCACGCCCTTCGCCCGCCACAAGCGGCCATCAGCGCCGCCGCCGCCACGCCGCCGGTCATCTACGCCACGCCACGCTCTTCGTCTTCCCCCTCGCGTTGACCGGAAAACGGGTTGTGACAGATTGGTATCCGGAGACCGGGCGATCCAATGGCCTTTGACTGGAGCCGAAAGTTCACGAGGAGGACGCCAACAAAGATCATCGACAACTATATCGCAGCCATGGAGGCAAAAGCCATGGAGGCAAATTCAGCCCCATCATCGATAAGTACGTTTCACCCTCCAAGCGCTTTCTTCTTCAGTCTGTGGACACCGATGAGCCCCCATCCGCCGCACCTCCGACTCATCAATTCCAGCCCAGCCAGACCGCCAGATTTTCATCAAGAATTTGCTACAGAAATTTCGTGAGAAATTCCTACGCACGGCACCACGTAACCCCCCCCTAAATTCTTCCCTTAAAATTCCGTAAGAACCCATTAATAATATCAAATTATTTTTTCTCGGAGTATGATGGCAAGGGTGACCCTTCTCATTGGTCGTATAAGTGCGATAAATTTTTTCGCTCAAGGAATCACCGATAATGACCGATGCAGCTCGCTTCGTACCATCTTCAAGGGAACGATTATCTTGGTTTATTCGTTAGAAAATAAAGTGGGTCAACCGGCTTGACCAAAATTTTTCAAGCAGACTATTACCAGCGTTTTGGAACCCCACTACATAATCATCTTGGTGATCCGACAAACATCACGCCAATCGGGAGATTTGGACAAGTACACAAATACATTCACAAAGAACGCCGAACAAGGTACAACACCTCTCCCCAAACAACCAAGGCTATGCTTTTATATTGCTGGGTTAGCACCCCTGATTCGGATCGACGCCTAACTGCACCAACCACCTGATATTGAGACCGCCATAGCACTGGCTAGACATCTCTATACCGCATCACGTCGGCAGAACTCCAAGGTACGCAACAGAGAATATTCAAATGTTCAAATATCAGTTCATGGGTTAACTGACATATCTACTTATCCTACTATGCAATTACTTATCAATATAAATGGCACCAATTTATTGGCTTTATTAGACTCTGGTTCAACACACAATTTTTTGGACTCTAATTTGGCTACAAAACTGGGCCTAGAAAGTTCTTCCTTACATCATCCCCTCAAAGTTGTTGTTGCTAATGGACAACATATAACAAATGTTGGGAGGTATGATGATATTGAATTTTCTATTGTCACCGAAAAGTTTCAAAGCAGATTTCTTCAAAGATTAAATTAGGAGGCTATGATGTTGTTTTGGGTGTGGACTGGCTGAGTTCTTTGGAAAATATTGTTTGGAATTTTAATAAACTCATCATGAAGTTCTGGCGGAAAGGACACCCAATCACATGGCACAGTCTCTCCAAAGAGACAGATTCTCCACCAGGTATTCATATACTTTCTCCTGATGTCCCAATGGATCCTCCATTATGCAAATTCCAGTAGCTTTTCTGAGAGCCTTCGGGACTCCCACCTCAGCGGCGTTATGATCATAGAATTCATCTCAAGGATCCCACTCGGCCCGACCGTCCGTTTCGCCCGCATCGTTACCCTCGGATACAGAAGAATGAACTGGAACGACAATGCTCAGACATGCTTCACCAAGGTATCATCCGGTATAGCACTTCGCCATTTTGATCACCTGTCCTTCTTGTCAAGAAGCATGATCAGACTTGGCGATTTTGTGTTGATTATCGGGAGCTCAATAGTAATACCTTGAAAGACAAATTTCCAATACCGGTTATTGCTGAATTGTTGGATGAATTAGAAGGTGCTAAATTCTTCACCAAATTAGATCTTATTTCCAGCTATCACTGTGCACGCATGCATCCCCGGACATCGAAAAAGACGGCTTTCAGAACACATCATGGGCACTTTGAGTTTTTGGTCATGCCATTTGGTTTATGCAATGCACCTTCAACCTTTCAAACTTTGATGAATGATATTTTGGGACCGTTTCTCGGAAGTTTGTGCCGGTTTTCTTTGATGATATTCTTGATCTTCAGCAAATCCTGGTCTGAGCATCTCAGCCATGTGGAAGAGGTCTTCAAGGTACTAGCATCTCACAACATCTTCTTAAAAAATCTAAATGCCTCTTTGGTAAATCACAATTGGGTTATTTGGGACATATTATATCGGATGCTGGAGTGGCTGTTGATCCTGAGAAAATTGAGGCCGTCACTGCTTGGCCGCTACCTACAACTCTCCGTGAATTGCGAGGTTTTCTAGGACTCGCAGGTTACTATAGAAAATTTATCATGGATTATGGTACAATTGCACGTCCTTTGACAGATCTTCTTAAAAAGGATTCATTCTCATTTGGACACCATTGGCTACAAATAAACCTTTGAGCATCTTAAGAGGACATTATCATCGGCACCAATTCTTCAACTTCCGGACTTTAATAAATTATTTGTGGTGGAATGTGATGCGTCTGGTACAGGTATGGGTGTTGTTTTACACTAGGGTAATGGTCCAATAGCTTACTTTAGCAAACGCTTACCTGACAAGTACAAAAAGTTAGCTGCTTATGAAAGAGAACTCATAGGACCGGGTGACGGCAGATTAAACATTGGCGACCGTATCTGCAGGGGCCGCCTTTATTATAAGGTCGATCATTACAGTCTTAAATACATTCTAGATCAACGTCGTCTCTACGTTCCTCAAAGATCAATGGGTTAGCAAATTACTTGGCTATGACTTCTTTGTGGAATACAAACCCGTAAATCCAATGTGGTAGCCGACACATTATCTCGCCGTAACCCGGAGGAATCCTCTATAATGGCTATTTCAGAAATTCAACTGGGTTTATTTGATCAGTTACATGAGGAAATTGCATTTAGTGAGGAAGCCATAAGCCTTATTGATTCTATAATCAATGGTAAGGACTCAGCATGGGAAGTTCGCAATGGATTGATTTTGTTCAATAAAAAGGTATGGCTTTCACAATCATCCAAACATCTTCGCACCATTCTCCATGCAATTCATGATTCAGCTCATGAGGGAATACAGAAAACTTTGCATCGATTCCGTCGATCTTCTTTGTTAAAAATGATAAACGCATTGTTAGCAACTTTGTGAATGATTGCTTAATATGTCAATGCAACAAAACTGAACATCTTCATCCAAATTGGACTTCTTCAAATTTTTTTACCGTTCGCAACAGATTTGGGAGGATATTTCGATGGATTTTATTGAAGCTCTCCCGAGAGTTGGCACCAAATCGGTAATTTTAACAGTTGTTGATCGTCTATCTAAGTATGCCCACTTTATACCTCTTTCTCACCCGTATACGGCAACTTCAAAGAGCTCGAGAAATTTTTCTCTAAATTGTTAGATTACATGGTTTGTCAAGATCCGTGGTTAGTGATCGAGATGTTATTTTCATGAGCCAATTTTGGCAAGAGCTCTTCGGACTATCCAACATTATTTTATCACCAACGCCGCCTTATCATCCTCGCTGAGATGGACAGCCGAGGTAGTCAACAAAATTATTACAATGTATCTACGCCGCTTGACCGGGTGACAAACCAAAGGATCGGGTAAGATGGTTACCTTGGGCGTAATATTGTTATAATACTTCATACCATGCATCTACCAAAACAACATCGTTCAAACTAGTATATGGGAGTGATCCTCCTACAATCCGTGGCTATAATCCGGGTGAGACAACATTACCGCCAGTGGATGACTTATTAACTCAACGGGGATGCTTTTCTCAATCGGATAAAGGTTCGCTTTGCAATTGTCTCGAGATTATTACCGTAAATACTTTGATGCTAAACATACGGACGGACAATTTAAAGTGGGTGATTATGTCCGGCTTAAACTTTTATCCCGACTGTGGCAACCATATCTCCGAATTTCACAAAGGCAAGCTCTCTCCCAAATATTTTGGACCCTTCAAGTCGGCAAAATTATTACCCCAGTTACATATGCTTTGAACTCGCCTCCCCGGAACCCGCAGATCCACAACGCCTTTCATGTCAAGATGCTCAAACCACACCGTGGGGAGATACCTACCGCTATTCCGAATTGCCCTGATTCATGATGGTATACTAGTTCCTCAACCCTTTGAACTCATGCTTAAATCGAGAGTCCGGCGAGGGTTAGGCCGCAAGTGCACATCAAATGGAAGAACAAACCCGCGGCAGATGCTTCGTGGGAGGATTTGAACTATTCAACAAAATCTATCCAAAATTCATTTCGAGGACGAAAGTTGAATCTCCAGAGGCGGGGAGAGATGTCGGACTCGGTCGGTGAGTCGCCCGAAATAAGCGGAGTGGCTGAATATTTAATTATTATTTAGCTTTATTAGTAAGTTTATTAAGATAAATTAAGATAAGATAGAAAAGACTAATGGGCCCGGCCCGTTAGCAACTGTAAACCCCTCTTATAAATACGGGGGCAACTATTGTGAGACAATTAAGAAAGAAATAATTTAGGGTTTACCCTATCGCTCTCCTAGCTCTAAGCCGCCGCCGCCCTCGAGCCTCGAGCCGCGCGCCGCCGTCTCATCTTGCGCCTTTTGCACCGCCACCGCTGCCGGTCATCTACGCCACGTCCACGCTCTTTCGTCTTCCCCTCGCGTTGACCAAAAAAAACGGGTTGTGACAAGATTGATTATGAGCATATAATTGAAGACTTTATTTCAAAAACACCGAAAGAATGATGCTATTCAAGTAAAGGTTATGCAACATAGGTATTATTGATATATCTTATTTCAATATACTACATGCTACATCATATCGTACATTTTGTCCTATTTTTCCTTAGTAGGCATTTTTTTTTGTTTCGCATGGGGTCTTCAATTTTCCCGGACGGCCCCGCCCGTTGAGGCCAATAGAGAAATTCGGTGCCTACCACTTCAACAGAGAAACATCATATAATGGATGAAGAAATAAGTCACTCCTATGGCTTATTTAATTTGGTACACTTAAATTCTCATATTCATGTGTTTACTCAACATACTACCTTGGTGGTTTTTAGGATGTTGTTCCATCTTTTCCTTCAAAAACTGCATCCATGTGCTGAGCACAACACAATTTCTCTTTGTGTTTGATGGCAATATCGACCTTGTGTTTGTGAATGAAAAAGTACATATGTCAGTTTCAGCCACCTCAATAATTATGTTGAACTCAAAGTAAAAAAGTAGTCATTGTGTTCGGTGTCATGCTTTGCTCTTTGTACTCATGAAACTTTTTAAGATTTATTCCTTTTCAATAATGCTAAATACTGTTTTGATTCAGACTTAACATTATTTATGTGCTGAAATGTGTCAATCAATGTAACGACCCACATTTTAGTCCATGATTAATTATAGCTAAGTGCACAAAGTAATGGTAAATCAATTAGCACAAGCTGGACAATTAGTACACTTTAATATTTAAAGTGCATAAATCAACTAGTAAACCCTGGTGGTGTTTAGGTACACCGGTGGACCAAGTCCACTCCACAAGATAGACTCAGCCACCATTCTTTTGCATATTTAAGTACAATAGAGTACACTACACTATAGCCACAGTTCACAGAGTTGGTACATGGGAGGTGTAGCCATGCCCTTCTAGAATGAGATTATCCACTCTACTAGCAACAGCTGGACAACACACAGTGAATCTCTTTGACTGAGCCAATGATTGGAGATAAAATAACTGGAGAGTGGTAGAAGTAGAAAAGGGGTTCAGGACTTGCCTCCACGAGCAGCAAGCTATTCAGTTCTAGTTCTTGCTCTCTCCACTCAAGTTTGAGCCTCTAGAAGAACACCTCGTACACTCATTCTTGAGAAGAACACTAGCTTTTCCACCAGCACAAAAATGGTGACTTGACCTCCATGGAGAGTGACCTGGGGTGAGGGGGGTGCTGACCAGAGTGGAGTCACCCGGGGGAGCAGTGTGGTTTTTGGACAGATCCTGAAGCAAATTGGAGCACCAAGATCTGCAAGAGAAAGAGCAAGTGTCTGAGATTAAGGTGAGGGTCACAGGCAAATCTTAGAATACTTCCCCTCTCTACTAAGGACACAGAGCACATGCCATTTGGATAAATAGTGGGGTTATACTAGATTTTTCACAAAGAAACACATACCGATAAAATGTTCAGGCTGCAAGAAAAAGATGTGCTAGTTGTTCCTAGATCAAGAACCGATATTTTCTTTCTAGCACAACCACACATAATATTTGATCCTTGGCTAAAAATCTAACACAAGAACCTGCACTAGAACACTCCAGTTTGTAGTTTTGAGTTACAGGCTATGTTAAAAAAAAAAGAAAGGAAAGGGAGGTGCTTTGGAGAGAGGAACTCCTTTGTCGGATCGTAGAGATTTTGTTGCCGGAGTCCAAATCCTCGCACACGCCACCACCACAGGCGCCATGCACGGGCTCCTTGACTCTTACGGGACGCCATGGCTGCCCGGCTCAAGACTGGGTGAAGCACGCGCCGACCTGCACATCCCACAAAGATCGAAATCGGAGGGATAGATGGTTAGATGGCTCCTAGTATCTTTGGATTGGGTTTTGAGGGAGAAATCGAGGAGGAAATCCAACCATGGTTGCCGATCTGGAGGGGTCGAATGACCTCCATGGCTGAGCGGGATGGGAAAAAAGAAGAAAGGAGAAATAGAGGGAGACCAGGTGCATGCGTGTGTGTTTTGACCACTTGCCTGTTGCTTTGCTTTTTGAAGTGCCGAGTAGTACTACTAGGACGTGCTGCTTCAGCCTAGTACAGAGAGAGAGAGCACAATCAGCTTAAACAAACAATAAATCATTTAATGACTCTCTAAGCACAGCTATGCTATAATATTCTTTTTATAAATCACAACAAAATTGAAACAAGTACTAGGAAGCTATTTTTTTGCCTGTAGGATGACCAAATGGCTACGTATATATATATTGTGCATATATACTTGTGTGTTATTTTTCTAAATATTAGTATATTTATATTAATTACAGGAAGCGAGCACGGTCAGGCGCAGGGCCTTCTAGTGAACCAAATCGAGCCCGAAGTTGGACCTTAACAACTCGAGCAAGATTTCCTTGACCATTCTCTCCTTGAGTTTTTATACAAAATTTGAGAAAATAAAAATAACTTGCATCAAATATTATTTTCTCGGAATAAATTATGGATGGATGACATGTGACTTTGATGATGGGGGTTTAGGCTGATGGAGCAGCTAATACCCTACTGTATATTGGTTGGAAAAAGTTAGTAGGACTAATAACCAACTCTCACTTGTGTTATTGGGCCGTATATATTCGTGTATTCATGTGTTTACTCAACATACTACCTTGGTGGTTTTTAGGATGTTGTTCCATCTTTTTCTTCAAAAACTGCATCCATGTGCTGAGCACACCACAATTTCTGTTTGTGTTTGATGGCAATATCGACCTTGTGTTTGTGAATGAAAAAGTACATATGTATGGAGTTTCAGCCACCTCAATAATTATGTTGAACTCAAAGTAAAAGTAGTCATTGTGTTCGATGTCATGCTTTGTAATTTTAAGCTTTATTCCTTTTCAATAAGGCTAAATACGGTTTTGATTCAGACTTAACATTATTTATGTGTTGAAATATGTCAATCAACTATAATTTTTTTTACCAAAACAGAGGGGTGAGATTCCCCACCTGATTTATATTAAAAGCTCCATCCATCTCAAAGAGCTGGAAGTGCTGATGAATTACAGGATAGGAGGTAGTTCCGCTAGCTCAGAAGGTTGTTTACATGCTTAGCTTTGAAACATTTATGCCACACTAGCAAGTCATCACAAACTACAGAAATTACAACACAACTACTGGATAGGCGGTGTATGAAGATTTCCCATTTCTTGCATCTCACAAGCGCCAAAGGAGGGACAACATGATGCATGGCCAGAGCTCCTGATTCAATTGTGATTTTATCTCTATTTTTTAAGCTTTGTGATCTTGCCCTTGCAATTTTGGACTGAATTGTCTCGAGAATCAAATGCACCATGGGTCCTTAATTTTTCCTATACACTCATGTACCGAGTATTTTACTCATTGTATTGATTCTTAACTTGTGGGATTTGCAGTGCACCCCTCCTGCCCTAAATGCTTTTCATGCCTATTGACAGTGGATAGTTCAGATAGGCCTAGGAAGGAAAATGTCTATTTTTAGGTCCCTCAACTTTCACAAAAATTCACTTTTCATCCCTAAACTCCAAAACTAGGCAAAACACATCCCTAAACTTTTAAAATTGTTCATATTACGTCCCTCACAAGGTTAATGGTTTTGAAGGTGGTTCATAACCAGGTCAGGGATGCAATATGAACTGTTTTGAAAGTTGAGGGATGTGTTTTGCCAAGTTTTGGAGTTCATGGATGAAAAGCGGACTTTTTCGAAAGTTGAGGAGCAAAAGTGGACTTTCCGCTAATGAATGACCTGAAATTTGGCTCAATAAGACCCCCATTGGAACATAGGATAGGAAAATTATAGGGACTAGGTGACGTGGCTTCACGAAATCAATGACAAGTCTACTAGTGGGGTGTCCTATTTAGGTATAGTAGAGAGGAAAACTATAGGAATTGAGGTGTCTTGTTTCTCTAATCCCATAGGAATTTTGACAATAGGAAAATACATTGAGGAGGCCTTTGGTTGGGCAAAGGAAAAACACTGGAATTGCAAAGGAATCTTAGGAGCAAAAAAAATATTTCCTTGTTTAATCAACATATTATTCCATTCTACAACCTTGATTAGGCGCCACCGGGCAACCGGTGGCGCCTAATCATTAGTCCATTATGTGACTCGTATCTCGTGCACAAGATTTTTTCCATGAACTCTAAGTGGATTCTTTTTTTTTCCTCTAGTTTCCCTATGGAATTGAAGGGAAATGAAAGTTTGCTTTGGATTTCCTATGAGCATTTTCTACAATCCAAATGTTAGGATATAGGAATTCATTCATCATAATATGAAATTGAATCGTATGTTATTTCTTTGTTTCACCTCCGTTCCAAAGGGACCTAATTTCTTAGTGGAAAAATCCACATTCTCTCTCCCCAACAATCACGTAGTTCATTTTTCCTCCCTCAACTCCAAAACCGGACAAATCACCTCCCCCCAACTTTTCAAACCATGCATTTTTTCCTCCCTCGGCGGTTTTTGAAGGCGGTTTTGCTACAGTAACCGTGGGTTGCTACAGTACCATCACATTTGTCTTTTTTTAAAAAAACCAGTTGAATCTTTGAAAAATCATAGTAAATCATAAAATGAAAAATCTGGTTTTGTTGGACTCCATATGAGTAGATCTACACCGTGAATATATAATATGATATGCTTTAGTACAAAGTTTTTGCTACAAAAATTTTATCTTTATCTTTTTTTTTATTTATTTGCTGAATCTTTGAAAAATCATAAAAAATCATAAAATAGAAAATCTAATTTTGTTAGACTCCACATGAGTAGATCTACACAGTAAATATTTAATATGATATGCTTTAGTACAAAGTTCTATAAGGTGAATATATAATTAATTAAAATAATTCATAGCTTCAGCTTCTATAATTATTTTGTCGAACTAAAGTATACCATATTGTATATTCACTGTGTAGATCTACTCATGTGGAGTCCAACAAAACCGCATTTTTCATTTTATGATTTTTTATGATTTATATGATTTTTCAAAGATCTAACCGGATTTTTTTAAAAAAAAAAACAAACGTGTTGTTACTGTAGCAACCTATGGTTACTGTAGCAAAACCGCCCTCAAAACCGCCGAGGGAAAAAAAAGTTGGGGGAGGTGATTTGTTCGTTTCCGGTTGCCAACTTCGTGATAGTTTGGGGAGAGAAACGTGTACTTTTTCCTTTCTTAGTGCTCCACGGCCCACGACAAGTTTGGCCCATTTGATAATCATTCGCTCCCCAGCGACAGACGCAACCGCGAGGTCCGCGACCTCTGAATCTCTGATCCGGTTCCCAGTGCGACTGCCTGTGCGTGAGGTGCGAGCGCCAGCGCTGGCCGCCGCCCGGCTCTTTGCCGCGGCGCCGCCTCGTCAAGCGGCACTCCCGTGTGGTCGCGCAGAGCTCTCAGAGCTCAGCTCTGCCAGTTCGGCCTTCGGCCCACCTCTCCTCCCGTGCTTGTACCTGGTTCATTCAGGTTTATATTATTGGTACGTAATTTCTTAGCGTAACATTTCGTCAAAAAAAAGTTCTGCCTCAATCTCGTGCTTGTGCTAATTTATTTGTCCCCGTAGTTCGTAATGATTAATTTATTTATCCCCGTGGCACCTCCTCTCGTGCTTCTCGAGATGCATGACGGAACCGTTTTTTTTGTTCATTCATTCAGGTGCGTCTGGTTCTGATTGATCTGGCATCCAACAATCCGTCTCTTTCCACGTCAGACTGATCTTGATCAAGGCGTGGAAAACAAATCCGTCTCTTCCCACCAAAGCCACCACCACCAACCGCCGCCATCGAATCAGGCGATGGCCGCCGCGCCCGACGAGCGAAAGCAGGAGGAGAGGCCGGTGACGCCCGCGACGTCGCCGGCGAGCGTGGCGGCGGACTTCGCAATGGGCGGCGCGGCCGCCGTGGTGGCCAAGACGGGGCCGCGCCGGTCGAGCGCGTCAAGCTGCTGCTCCAGAACCAGGCCGAGATGCTGCGCCGGGGCACCCTCACGCGCCCCTACAAGGGCATCGCCGACGCCTTCGCCCGCGTCCTCCGCGAGGAGAGCCCCGCCGCGCTCTGGCGCGGCAACCAGGCCAACGTCATCCGCTACTTCCCCACCCAGGTCCGTCTCCGTCTTTTTTTTTTCTCCTTTTCCTTAGTATTTCCTTATTAGTATAGGTATGATTGCTTGATGCGCCTCCATTGCATACAGTATGTGCATTGCCTTCTCTTACTGCCAAGCTGCTTATGGATTTGACACCGACTCCTAATCGAATGTGCTACTCATCACAAAATTAATTAGAAACCAATGCTATGCATGGATTATCTGCATCAGCAAACAATTCAGTGATTCACATCTGCACTGCACTTTGATATAGTGAATCTTCATAAATGAAAATACACTAGCCTTGTTTATGGAGAGTGTGAGGTGTGTTTGTAAGGGCTCTTTCCCAATTTTCTTTCTCAATTCTTGATATAATGATACACAACTCTTGTGTGTATTTAGAAAAAAAGTAGGCCAAGTCATACTTAGTTTTAGTGATGAAATAAAAAAAGGCCAGACTTGGCACTTGCATCTATAGTTTTTTTTTATACATTTTACTACATAGGCTTATAATTTCTGTGAAAAGAGCAGTCCTCCAACCTTATGCAGGTCTGGTGGTTCAACTATATGGCAGCTATCTTTACAGCCAATTATCCGAGCTGTGTTATCAGACAGTTTTTTTTTTTGAACAAGCAGGAGGACTGCGTATCAATATATTAAATAGGAGAAAAAGGGTGAAGAACCCAGTCAAAATACAAAAGGAGGTTTGAAACCCCAAAACACACAAAACACACACACTAGATCAATTGCCTGTTACAGGAAGGACAACCCAAGACCATGAAGACCTTTTAGTCTAGCTGGAGGGCTGCAAGGCGAGAAGATGAGAAATCCCTCTAGCCCCAGCCAAATGAGCATGTCCTGCTGTTTCCTGTAGTTTGTCTAACTGTGCTTAATGTTCCATTATCTATGTGTGCCGCACCCTGGAGACGGTGGTGATATAGTTCTTTGTGTCTGATGGGTGGTCATTCATATTTATCTTTGTCAATAAATTTGAATTTGTCACTTATATGTGTTTTGCACGTAGAGTTGAGTGTGAGGTAGCACAAGCTAAACTCTGTATTAAGTGTGAACTGATGCCTCTTCTTTAAAAATGCTGAGGCTGGAAAATGAATCTGTTTTTCCCTTCATGGCAAAAATCAAACCTAAATGAAACTTCTATTTTGCAGGCTTTTAACTTTGCATTCAGGGGCTACTTCAAAAGCTTCTTTGGCTATGACAGGGAGAAAGACGGAAAGTGGAAGTGGCTAGCTGGAAATGTAGCCTCTGGCAGTGCTGCAGGAGCTACAACATCATTGCTGCTATACCATCTAGATTATGCAAGAACAAGGCTAGCTACTGATGCAATTGAATCACGGGGAACCAAACGACAATTCAGGGGGTTGCTGGATGTTTACAAGAAGACACTTACAACCGATGGCATGCCTGGACTATATCGAGGTTTCAGTGTGTCTATTATGGGAATCACCTTGTACCGGGGTCTATATTTTGGCATCTATGATAGCATGAAGCCTCTAGTTCTAGTAGGCCCATTGGAGGTAATAACAGTCTCATGTAGTATGACTATCACAGGAGTTTCCTGCTAAGTTCTATATGTCAGCCTTAACTTCTGTCCCTGTTTCTCTTCTGTTCATGTTTCTATTCAGGGGAACTTCTTCGCCAGTTTTGCCTTGGGCTGGGCAATTACTACATTCTCTGGGGCCTGTGCCTATCCATTCGACACGGTCCGCCGTAGAATGATGTTAACTTCAGGAGAACCATTTAAATACAAGAACGGTTTCCATGCAGTAAAACTGATAGTTTCAACTGAAGGGTTCTTCACATTATTCAGAGGTGTTGGTGCAAATATTCTCTCAGGGCTGGCAGGAGCTGGAGTTCTTTCTGGGTATGATCAACTCCAACGGTTGGCAAGCCGGCATGGTCACAATTTTGAGCGCAAGATGAAAGGGCCATTGAAATGATGTGCATATGGATATGAATAGATTCAGATCCTTGGTTGAAATCCAGACCATTCAAATGGGATGCTCAAGCAAGAACTCCTGAGCCTGAAGAACTTCACAAAAATTATTGGGGAAAGAAAAAGGAAAAGTTTTCCTGGAGATGAATCTCACAAGGAAGGAGATGGAGTCATTGCAACAAAAGATAACTCTTGTAAACAGAGAGTGCTGAATACCATATTTAATGTGTAGATCTAATCCTTCAAGTATGAATACATGTACATGTTGGTGTTTCTTCAATCATTTGGGGCAATAGTATCCTATCAATGTTGAAATGTAAATCCAAACAGTAGGTCATGACCAAACTATTTTTCTAAGGAAAAAGAGATGGATCTCTTGACTCTTGAGGAAAGTTCTTCAGTTCTAAATTTGGATTTCTGCTAATATCATATGAGCATGTCATGTGCAAAATGCACATGACATTTTTGTAGGGGCATCAGACCTTTTTTGATGAGACAGGATTCAAGTGGATTTCGCATCCAAAATCTGTCCATCACTCAAAAGAGAAGTAAAGGAGCCTCTAACCCCCATCTGTCTCCAATTCTGATCATCGCTGGGAGCTGAGTAATTGCCACCGCGCTGGCAGCACTGAACAACTAAAAGGAGGGGAGGCTGATGAGCTGTGTGAGCTCACTGTCAAGTCTGGTGATGGAATTCTCCATGGGAGGTGCAGTCATCATGGTGGCCAAGATATGGGGGCCGTGCCAGCAGAATGTGTCAAGCTGCTGCTCTGAAGACCAGAACTACGATGAGATATTGTGGCTGCCTGGCTGGTGCCCCTCACGTACTCATATAATGGCATCACGACACATTCACCCACATCCACCGCAAGGAGGGTGCACCTTCAACCAGGCCAGCGCCAGGTATGGTCCCCAGGTATGGTTTTTTCTTTTTGCCTGTGTAGAGTCATTGCTTGGTTCACCTTAATGCTCTGTTCGTAAAATTAACTAAAAATATGCATAGATATTGCAGCACCAGAATGTTTTCTTCATGAACTTTTACTTCCTGCGCCCACATTCTTGTTATGGCCCGATTTCTCACAGTTCCATTACATCACAGAAAAGAAAAACAATGTCACAAACTCTTGAGGTATTGTCTTGCTGGTTCCTCCATCCTCTCTTTTCCATCAATGCTATTTGCTTGTTGAATACCTAAGTTCTTAAAACTAAAACTTGGAATTTGGAATTGGGATGGTAATCTGACTGGTCATGTACTCACGTGTTTATGGAGTGGTCCTCTTTATATAGTTATGTGTATACACTTCACATCTGCATTGCACTGCAATATAGTGAATCTTCATAGATGAAGTTAAACTATGCCAAGGTTTTTAAGGCATACTTATTTCTATTGATGATATAAGAAAGACCAGACTTTGGATCGATATGTTTTTATGCACCTTACTTCAAAGGCATAAGATTTCTGTGAAAAGAGAATCCTCCAACTTATGCAGGTTATGCAGCTGAACTTATGGCAGCTATCTTTACCGAAAAGTTGCTCCAGCTGTGTTATCAGACTCAATTAGATAAATATGTGATTCTGTTTCCTGCAGTTCTGTAGCTCTTCTCAATGTCAGCATTATCAAACATGGACCTTGAAACATGTATACACAGTCAACTCTTTGAGTGATGGATGTTTTTTTTTTTTTTTTTTTTTTTTTTTGTGTGTGTGTGTGTGTGTGAAAGGTTCAGGATCTGATTCATGAAGCTTGACTACATGTTGATGCTAATGTTGGTGTCTCTTTGGTCATTGGGGTAACTGTACCCTATCATTGTGAAATTTAAATTATAGTTAAGAAAAAAAAAGGTGGGATGTGAGTAGTACACTTGGAGTTTCTTTGTAGAGCGAGCCTTAAAATTTATAGTCAATATTGTTAATTATTACAACCCTCTTTGTACATGCCTCTTTCATAGTTCTCAGTCAGCAGCATTGCTCCTCACCAGCTACCCCTAGGATTGAACTGCTTGACCCGAGTACACGGTTGCCACAACATCATACATATGTACAAAGAAATTTGTGTTGATTGTTATCCCATAGCGGTTTTGTTACATGGTCTGAGAAGTCTTCTTTGTAGAACAATCCTTTTCACTCAACACACCTCTTAGTGTTTGTTTCCTGTGCATTTTGATAATAATGGATCTTTTAATAGCATGTATGGTATGTTCCTGCTTCATGTTATGTTCTTCGCAGAACAATCCCTGTCACTTTTATACCTCTTAAATGTTTCTTTCCTTATGCCTTTTTATCGACAATGGATATTATAGTAACATTTAAGGTTTCCCCTGTAACCTGTTACTTCTTATTTTTGTTACTGTTACTGTTTGGATGGTTCAGTACCAGTACTGTTAATTGTTTCATGGCAGATGACAGTGAAACAAAATTAATATGCATTCAAAGAGTTTAGTGCTTGGGCCTTGGGAGGATATTTATTGTGCTCATCAGCCAGTGTGAACCATTACATGCACAAGCATATTATTTGTGTATTGGCTTAGATCAGAAACAGAAATAAAAGATGGGGAGGGGTGGGCGGGGGTCCTATTTTTTGTTTATGGTGGCATTGGCGGTGCTGCTTGGAGGTAAAGGTCCTCTTCGAGTCTTCAAGTTATGGTTTTTCTTGCAAATTAAGAATAATATAGCTTGTAGGCTAAGGTTTTTAAACCCCTGCCAGATTGCCATGCATTAGGATATACCTGTTATTTCAGTTAAGAAAATCGGCTTAAAGACTTGACTTAGATCCCAGTTTTGTTGTCAGTCTTATCCTTTGCTACTTTGATCTCCTTTTACTATTTTTATTACCATTCTCTTTGTTGGTGGTGGCTCCTGTTGGGTTTGCCCTGTTGATCCTTTGTTAAATATACTTGCAGCTTAATTTACTAAAAGTCTTAAACCTATGTTCCAGCGTTTTTAATTTTTAAATCAAACTATTATTGATTACAGTGACTGGAAGTTGGAGCTGCTCTTCTTCGGGTGCTTGAGCTTGGCATCGACGACCAGTTGTGGCCGCTTGCTTCGGGCTTGTCAGAGGGTGGCTTGTGTGTGGTCGGAGCTGTTGGGGGCTTTGCAACCATGCTCAACAACAATGACCCATGGTGGCATGTCGTGTTAGTGCTCAGCTGCGTCGCGTGGGTTGGTTAGCCCCTCAGGTGTCCTTTTTGGCAATCCGTTGGCTATGCCCCAATTTACTGTTTGGATACTCCCACTGTTATGCCGGAGTGTTAATCAATATCAGGTAGGAGAAAAGAAATGTAAAGCAGTGTGGAAACCATTGGTACTTGATAGCTAATGTAGAAGAAACCTCCATCCTATGGTCGTTCCCCTGCAGATGTGCATAGAATGATAGAACTAACATTAAGATGATCCAGGTGCTGATGCTTAATCTGTTGTGTGTGAGTTTCGTGGGGGAACAGATTGCAAACACACCAAGATTTCTGGTGGGTAGCTACAAAAAGCCAGTGCCCCTGCTATTTCTTTTTTATGCCAGTCCCTGCTATTCTGGAGATCCCATCCATATGATCCAGAGCACGAATCTGCGCTCTCTCAGCGTCTGAGAATCGCATTTGTGCAATCTGCTACTCTGATATACCAATTTTTGTTCTCAGATTTTTGCATTTGTACTAATCTGAACTTGGCATGTTGCGAGAGTAGGTGTGGCTAGCCTCCACTTTTCTTAGTTCAACAGTAGATGCATACAGGGGCGAAGCTACCTTAGAATCTATGGTGGTGCACTGTTATGACAGCTCTATAGAAATGCATTTAATTTCAACTAATTTATAAGGTCAAACTAAGCTAATTAGTATTAATTATACTTTTTTTGCCTGGTGCCGGTGCACCACCTACGCATAACGTGGCTTCGCCCCTGGATGCATACGATAGTCAGCTATTTAAGCCGAGCTAATCTACAATCAATTTCTTTTTATTACACTTAACATTTAGTCACCTTATAATTTATTTGAAATAAGATTAGCTCAAGCCCAATAAGTAAATTCAACAAAGACATGAGCTCAACAAACTATATGTTCTGTTGAAACATGAGGATATGCTTGTTATTAGTAATACCTAATGTATCTTTAAGAATATATGTTTCTCCTAAAGTTAATAGGTGTGTAATTGATGGGCTAGTACTTTTAGTTCTCATATTTGTGTGTATTTCCCATTTAGAAATATAGAAATCAGAAAGCATACTTTTTTTTTTTTTTTGTCTACTCCCTCCATCCTAAAATAAAGTGCACTGTAACTTCTAAATTTGTACCAAAGTATACATAATGAATATGTTCCAATTTTGCAAAATTCAATTAAAAACCACATTTTAAGAAGAAACTATTTAACTGGGTTTAATCCATGGTAATTAAACAATTTAAATATTTTATTAAGTTACTTAAAATTTGTAATGCATAGTAGTATTGCAAGACGAAATAAGTCGGAGCGTATGTTTTTTTTTAAGAAAAAAAGTCACTCTCCTCTCCAGCCCCAAAGGCCCGACTTTTTGGTTGTTAAGAAAAGTTGGGCTTTGTGGACCCTTTTTGGCCCATTGAATCCCTCTGAATTGCTGAAATCGTGTTCACCTTAATCGATAGACACAAATAATATCCAATAAAAATTACTAAAATTACTTTTTTGTTATATAAGTTTTCTACCGGATTCTAGTTCCGTTCCTTCATCCTTTTCAAGAAAAAATGATTTCTAGTTTTAGAGCATTTCTAAGAGTCTTTTTTTTAAACCTAAACTACTATTTGAAGAGTTATCCATAAAATAAGTTACTCTTTATATATCTCTATATATCCTTCAACAGATTTCTATATAAGTATTATATCATAATCTTTAATTATAATAATCCAGCTGCCTTAATAAACACTAATGCAAAAGTATGGCCGCCGCCGCAGATGTTACCGGCCCACATGCCACAGGGAACATGGGGTTAAATGCAGTCGCAGAGGTCGGCAGCGGGCGGGCCTGCGACGGTCGGCTGCACACGACACGGCCCACGGGGCTTGGCAGTCGCGCACTCGCTCGCTGGTGGCTGCACGCACGCGCCCGCGGAGCACAAGAACGTCACCAACCAAGGCGGCCGTCTGAAAGCGAAAAGCCCCTTTGCCTTGCCTCGCGCTTTCTCCCCAACCACAGTCCACAGCAGTCAGCACTCAACGGCAGAACCCTCCCTCTCCATGGGACCGAGATCCCCGCTCCTGCTCGTGCTCCTCCTCCTCGCCGCCGCTTTCCGGCCCGGCGCGGCCGCCTTCGCCCCTCCAACAGGTTCGCTCGCTCGCCCGTCGATTGCCGCCGCTACCGTTCCCTGTTGAAATGCGGCCCGATAGGGGCGTTGCGGGGCGATTCGATCCCGAGTTTCTTCTACTAATACGTGCTCCTTCCTGCCTTGTGTGCCGCTGCCGCAGGGAGCATCGTGAAGCAGCTGTCGTCGGTCGTCAGGTGGCCGCGGGGCGGTGGGGGGCCCTCGACGCACGGGCCCAAGCTGCCCGGCCACGCCCAGTACGCCGGTGAGTCGCTCGCGTTCGCTCTCCCTAGTCCGCCTGCGGAATCCCTCGCGCGAGCGATAAGAGGGGACTTGCGGCTTCGATTTCGTTGCTCGCACTGATTGCTGCTGCTATGGGGACGCGTACGGCTTCCGCTTCTGTTATAGTTAGTATTGCAGATGATTGATGAACACGATTCCACTCCACTAGCGACTAGTGTTTTCCGAGAAGAGATTAGTGGGGAATAATAGAGCGCACAGCAAAAGGGGAGATAATGGGAAACAGGCGCATCTCAATGGGGGACGAGCTCCGACATGTTTCAAATGTCTCACTGATATATATAATTATTTCAGTATTATTCACCTTCAGTTCAGCTGGCCCCGGCATACTGTACTGATGAGATAACTTGCTAAACCACCAAAACAAACTGGCCAAACTAATGATTCTGAAATTAGCTCGTCCTGCTCTTAGGATGTCTTAGCTGAGTCCAGATCCAGCAGAGGCTTAACTGGTCTGTATTTTTGCTCATTGTGGCCTAAGCCGTTGATGATATGTTACTGCAGCTGCTGATATTTGTGCTTTTGTTTCTGCCTCTTGCTTGCTCACGGTGTTTGACTATTTTGGCAGATGTACACGTGGGTGTATCGCTGCAATTTGAGAGCGGTTACTTTGTAGAGACACTTGTCGAGGGTGACAAGCTTGGTGTCACGCCGCACACCATCAGAGTGTCTCCTGTTGAGGGCGGGGAGCTCCTTGCAGTTGACTCGGCACACAGCAACATTGTGCGGATAACCCCACCACTTTCTGAGTGTATGTTCTCTATCTGCCATCTCGGTTATGTGTTTGCTTGGTTCCTTTTTTTTGGCACAACACACAGTTAACATGATTATGGGTTAAGAACAAACTATAGCATTTTGAGCCAGCTTTGTTTGACATACTAGTGTTCAATGTTTTAAAAAACGCTAGACGCTAGGTGAACGCTTTCCTATGGTTTAGAGTTTTTTGTGATTACATGTAGATTAAACATGATTAAACGTGTGTTGTGATTAAATGACCCTGTGATTAAACGCCACAGTTCAGGCCACAGTTCAGCGTTTAATCAAGATTAAATGAGGTTTAAAAACGTTTTTTTTAAAACAGGGCTAGTGTTAAAATCCATACATGCAAATATTTTGTGACTGTGTTCTTCTCAAGTACTAGGGTTAGACTGTTACTAGCAATGAATGAATAATTGATAAAATCCATACATGCAAATATTTTGTGACTGTTCTTCTCAAGTACTAGGGCTAGACTGTTACTAGCAATGAATGAATAATTGATCTTTCCAAATGTAATATACTAATATCACTCTGTCCTTAAGACTCCCTGTGCCTTCATTGCCCCTTAACTTGGTCATGGGTGCAGCGATGGATTGTGATCGATTCATGTAATGCTAGGTGAAGTCCTGGTCTCCATTTAATAAATAGCATGCATATATTAGGGAAAGGCCATGGACAGATGAAAAAGAAAACAAACAGAACTGAAACACGCATCAATGCTTAAAGAAGTAGTATGATATAAATGCTGTAAACATAAGTCCAGCAGTGTGGATTGATAATAGTTCCTCTGCAGATAGCAGGGGAAGACTCGTTGCTGGTTCTTTCCAGGGGCATTCAGGTCATATAGATGGTAAACCAAGTGATGCCCGATTCAAGCGCCCCACAGGTGTTGCCGTGGATGATATGGGCAATGTTTATGTTGCTGATACAGCAAACTTGGCGATTCGAAAGATTGGAGAATCAGGTGATCGGTGGTTAAATAAATATACACTTCATGCAACAGTTGTGTTAGGTGTTAACAGTTGGTGAATGAAAATTCTGTTCAGGAGTGACCACCATTGCGGGTGGGAAATCAAATATCCCAGGCTACAGGGATGGCCCCAGTGAAGATGCAAAGTTTTCTACAGATTTTGACGTGGTGTATGTGAAGAAGATGTGCTCTCTTCTGGTTATTGACCGTGGAAATGCAGCCCTTAGGAAGATTTCTCTTCCACAAGAAGACTGTACTTACCAGGATTCTGCACTCCTGTCTTCAGGTCTATTCTCTTACACGTGTTTCTATTTCCTGTAAAGTACATATTGACATTTCTGATAAGGAAAGGTAACTATCTAACTCATCAATTGTCATGTTCTTGAGGTGATGAGGTCCTTGAGGAAAGGCTCATGCCAATATGGTTAGTTGTAGAACTGAAGTAAAAATCTGTTAAGTGTTGTGCTTAAGCCTTTTCATGGTCCTGTACTGAATTATTATCCATGGTACTTGTAAGTCTGTACTGTCTTTTCTACCATTAAAATTTATAAAATGAAGTGCTGTGGGGATCTCCCCCACAGTTTTTGCCTTAAAAAAACATATGAATAGTAAAAATCCTTTGGTACTTTGTATTTACAATTACATTTTTCCCTTTTGGGATCAATTTTTTTATTCAAGTCCACTAGATTATACTTCTTCAATAGGCTAGTCACACACTAAGACCTCCCATACGGAAGTATCAGACATTCAGACTATGAATGTCTTTTAAAATTGGGGTGGCATCATTGGAGTTAAATCAAAAGGTTGAACAAATCAAGAAATTCAGAAGTCAGATGCTGACTTATAAACTGTGTCGAGTAAATGCTATACATAGCACTGTATATCCATGTAAGAAATGATACTTTAGAAATATATTTATTCCATGCTATATGCTCTGTTAGATAGAGATGAGTATAACTATCTCCATGCTATATGCTGCCCTGCAGTCATAGGTCTACAGCTAATTATCCTCCTTTTGTATGCTGTTCTTCACCCTTTTTTTCTCCTGCTTAATATAGATACGCAGTCCTTTTTGTTGTGAGTCTAGGCTTAAGTAGATGTGAGAAGAACATTTTGCACAATGTAATATTCTTGAAAGACATAAGTAAAAGGAGATTTCTGGTAGTGCTTATGTGTCGCTTAGTGTATGAGGTACAAGAATTGGTAGTACTACCGTATTGGTCCCCTACTCCTTTTCCTTTTGTTTCTGATGTGTAAAGCTATCTTTCCATGCCAACTTGATGGCTAAACTAATGGTCCTGATGGATCAGTTTAGGAACATCTGTGCCAACGTGTCTCTTGGTTGCTAAATGCCTTATTTGAGGTTCTTTTATACATATAGATTTTCACCTTTTGAAATTCTTCTGATCCTCTTTAATTAGTCATGATGTAGAATCGTAGATGCAATATCCCTTTCACACCCTTTTAGAAGAACATAGATGAGAAGACCACTTTCTCTCCCTTTTAGAATAGCATTGATGGCATCAATGACATGATTACTTTCTCATCCTTTTAGAAGAACATGTGAAATCATTATTTCCATTCACGTCTGTTGTGAATAGTATCAAAGAGGTCATAGGTGCACATGCTATATTTTGATTTAAACACTGAAAGTATTAGTGGACTGTAAGTTGGGATGATTGGATCTACCATATCCCTGTATCTTACATGTTTGAGATATATCTGCAAAAATCCTGGCTTCTTTGTCTGAGTTCTTAGCTCTGTTTGCCTACCATAAATTTTGTTATCGCCAGATACCATACATGTAGTTATCTCAATATCAACCTTTTTCATTACTCCTTCAAATTGTCCATGTACTTGATTCATGATTAATTTCATGCTGATTATGCCTGGCAAATGTATCAGTATTGATGGGTAGTAATTCACTTGTCCGTGTACTCGGGGCCTGTTTGGTTTGCTCTTCACCTGAGTTGCCTGGCCCAGGCAGCGCTCCTAGGCGTCCGATTTAGATCGCCTGGCAGGCGCGATCCAAACACGCCCTTGATCTACTATTTGCCAAATTCAGATCCATACTTATATCATCAGTATTGTTTTGTTCATTTACACAGATCTCATATTGGTCATTGGTGCTGTTGTGGCTGGATATATCTTTTCTGGCCTCCAACATGGGTTTGGATTCTCAGGCTCCGAGAAGGTAGCTATTTGTGTATGCTGTATTGTTCAATTTTACATAGATTTTTCCACTTGATATGCATATTTAATATTTTTAATCTCATTGAAAAGCTTGGCATCACAGTATTCCTAGTCATTCTGCTTAAATGGCACATTGTTTTTTCTCAATTTTATAATAATGGATTGAAAATGGGAAAAAAAATTATATGCTAATGTAGTAGTTTGTTTCTGTTGTTGCCATTGCAGGTAGAGGCACCTGAAAATGAGCAGCATGAGAACAGCTCAATTGGGAAGCCACCTCTGGTTGTGGAGAGCCTGAAAGAGGAACCAGGAGCTGGATGGCCATCCTTTGGGACGCTTATTGGTGATCTCTTGAAACTTGCTATTGAGGGAGTGGGGAAACTACTTCTCAGTGTCATCCCTCAACGCATGCAACAAGGGAATAGGAAAACAGATCTCACTCCACTCAGGGACAGGCTGGTGATGCCCGAGGACAGAGCGGATACTCCAGCGGTGCAGAAGCTCAGCAGCACGCCAATGAGGCCAGAGACAGTCCATGCTCCTAATGCTGTAACTGAGACAGCAGCGAAGGCCCAGAAGAGCATCAAGTCATCCAAGTTCAGGGATTCAACCCTGTCAAGCAAGCACAGGTCCTCTAAGAGGCAAGAATACGCAGACTTCTATGGCGCCTCCGAGCCCACACCCGTAGGTGCCAAGGTCCCAAAGGACAGGCTCCGCCACCGTCACCACCGTGAGAAGAGCGGGGAGGTCGCCTATGGGTCCATCCATCCTGATCTCAAGCCCGCGGAAGCGAAGCCTGCTGATTACAGTGATCCCAAGTACGATCCCTACATGAGGAGCAAATATGCTGCCGAGAGTGGCTACAGGTACTGATGCTAGCTGTCCGTCCTCTCCCTGCCGGCCGAACAGGGCGGAAATCTTTCGCCTGGCATCTAGTAGTACCTGGCAATGTTGTAGTGTGAGCCGGCCTCCACAAGTGCAAAGCGAGGCGCAACAAAGCTGCTGCCGCCGGTGCTGCTCATAGTATTGTAGGTGCTCATGAGACGTGGAAAGTTAGTCATGCGAGTTAGGTTGCCTGGTGTGGGTTGGCATCTCTCTGGGCGGTTTCAGGATGCTAAGTGTAATTTTCGCAGAGGGCGACATGTAGCCTAGCGGCAGTTTTGATTTGGATCTGCAGTTAGATGTATCCATCCATCCATGGCCTGCCTGTGGGTTGCTTGAGCCCCAGACCTGCGGTGCGTGCGTGTCGGCACCTGACTGGAGGTGACAACACCTCGTGACAGGTAAAATAACCCTTTGCCGAATCAGCGAATCCCAGGTGCTCTGCTCTGCGTTGTACCCTTGCTGTCCCTGAAAGCGAGGCCTCGTTTCGTTCCCGTTTCGGTCTGCTCCAGTTGTGCCAAAGCTGTAACCATCCGAGGTCGACCTGGCACCGAAAGAAGCGAGGCTGTTCTTCCATGGCGTGCCTGCCCGTGCCCAAGCTTTGGTGGCATCGATCCGCATGGAAGAATGGCTCCATTTCAGAGAATTCCGAGGTCGCGAGTGGTGGGCAGTCAAAGGGGTTTCTTTGGGGACTCTCACAAGTCCAAATCCAAAGGTTAGGCTGGACAGGTGAGCTGGACACGATGTGTGTAGTCCGTTACGTAGACCCGTCTGTCTGTCTACCGCGACTTTTGTTTGGCATCAATCATGAACGTAGCTGGACACCACTCTCTTGGTTGGGATTGGGAGTCGTGTGATTGGAACCTTCCCAGCCAAATCGGTGCCGGTGGTGGTCCACTCCAGCTCCTCGGATCCTCTCTTCCCTTGAGACAGCCATGCATCAACACAAGATGATTGATGAATAGATAGGTCTCATCCAAATGTTGGTATTATGCACGACGTCTTGTGGTTCTCGTGCGCGGCGCCGCTCCTGTTTTTTAAAGAAGAGCCCAAGGAGCTGTCGCTAGCGAGTTGGAAAGGTGTTCAAAAAACTTGGTTGTTGTGGTGAAAAAAGATTGGCCGGCCACTGCGCGACAACGATAGGAGAGAAACCTGGGTTCCAGAGCGCTGGCTGCTCTCAGCCGGGCGCAAAACCTGCAACGCAGGATTAGGTCGATGGTTGCTTTTTTTGCATTTTCGCTTGGTGACATGGCAGAGGGGCGCGAATTGGCTGCACGCACCTCGGCATGTGCCTCACGCACTCGGATCGGATGGAAATGCAAGCAATGATAGATGATGCATGCATCCCAGAATCGCAATGGATCAGACACACACGACCTGACTAGACTAGAGGGATTTGGAAATTCGATGCCGCCGTGACGCGTGACGGCGGTGCATTTCACACCGCACATGGCTGCGGTGTCCGTCGTCAGTCAGAACACGACGAGATGAGCTGCACCGACGTGCCACCTCGCCGTCTACTTACTCTGAACCCGCGTGTAAACTAGCTTAGCCATCGAGAAGGCGGTGGTTAGTGACAAAAAGGACTGCGTGCTACTACTATTTTGGCTTGGTCATCCTTGTTCACAGCTGTATAGTATAGACCTGAGCTCATGACTTCCTACGTCCTCTCGAGGAATTTCTGTCGGTCGGTCCAGTCCTAGCTTCTGCTCTGCTCGCTCGCTCTGGTAATCTGTCCTTGGCGATGGCGACCGGTTGTTGCGGTTCGTTCGTCCTCCATCCTGCAGGAAAAGAAACCGTACGTGTTCACATCATCGTACTAATCGAGCCGTCCATGATTCGCTGTTCAACGGTCATTCAACCGTAAGCCATCAATCATCATCATCATCAACTGGGCAACGGCTGCACTTGATAACATTCATCGTCACTGCACTTTATATAGGAGGTGTGCTGTAAGTATGTTGATCTCCTAAACTACTATATACTCCCTCTTTCTCTTTTGTTTTGACAGAACCCTCTTTCTCTTTAAATATGTGGCAGCTGGTTGGAGTGTCCACGCTCATACTACTATGCATGCATTAGTTATAGCTTACAGTGTAGATTCGTAGTAGCATGCATGCACCTACTGAAATGGTAAAACGACAGATTGATTATAGAATACATATTCTTATAGTAAAGTTGTTTAGATTCATAAATTGATTATTTTCTATAAGCTTAGTGAAACTTGAGAAAATTTAACTTGGCACATATATATAGGTTAACATTTTTTTTTTTTTGAATGGAGGGGTTATTAGTAAGTTAAAAGGTCACAATTGATATTAGCTAATTATTAACTATTAGCTGATTAACTATATATTGGCGAGATATTATTTGGATCCATCACCTAAAAAGGTGGATCTATGGGTAGTTTTATATAAAATGTGCTTTTTTTTCTTTATACTATTTTTTTTTGAGACCACGTTATTGCGCGTTTCTCATTAAACAAAAGAAAGTTCAAATAGGGTACAAAATGCAACAGTAACCAAACGATTACCGAGGCAGAAACCTACTCACTACTGGATGCAAACTAAAGTACTACATAAAGAAACAATTTGCGACAAAGAACAGACAACAGAGGGACCCTAGATCCCTGTGGCAGCCAACAACCCAAAGAGGTGCCTGTTGCTAGCCGCGCACCACGCCCAGCTTCACCCTTCATGGCTGCCGCAAGCTGCACAGTAGAGGTGACGACACGACACCATCAAATGTCCTGGCATTGCGCTCCTTCCAGAGGAACCACCCCACCAGAAAGAACATAGAGTCAAAGCCACGACAAAGAGGTTTGGCAATCTTTTTATGAAAACGGAGCCACCAGGCCATGAAACCTTCTTCCAATGGAATAAAAAAAAAAGATATAAAAAATAAGACGAAACGAAACTGGTCAAAGTCCAAGTCATTTTGGTGGTCTCGTAAATTCTGGTTCCCAATTGTCTGCTCCGTATATATATAGGGCAAGAGTTGTTTACGAAATGTATTAGGTTCCAGAAGTACACGATACCACCCGCAAATAATTTTGGCCGCCCTCGTCATACACGTCACGATTTTCTCGTGCGCCGCCTGCACAATTGACCACGGAACGGAACTTGTTCAATATATATCACGTCACGCCATCAATCAAGTCTCAGCATCCTTATTATCAACCAAAAAAGTCTCTTTGTCCTTTATGTGTGCCATAATATTAGCACGAAATTCGTTGAACAATTAAGCAACACACACATGAGAGCACGCACGAGCGTACTCACTCCATGCCCGAATAAATCAACTGCTAGAATCCGTGTCACTCAATTTTTTTAAGTTTCACTAACTTCATAAAAAATAATATCTATGATATAAAATGAGTGCCTTATGAAATATCTAATGATGCTAATTTGATAGCATAAATCTTAACAATTTTTTTCTAGAAATTTTGATAAAGTTTAAAGGTTTGACTCAAAGACAATTCAGAAATCTGTTCTTAAAGGGAGCACTGTGCAGGCTTTAATTTATCTCGCAGAGTACAGTTTGCGCATCGCAGTACGCTTCTTAATTTCCTGATGATGATTCTAGCTAGTTTGTCAAAGAAATCAAACGTTTTAGGTAGTAGTAACCGCCGCCGTACGTAATGAATTCAACGAAGGAATTGGTACTTGATGTTTGAAATTTCAAATTTGACGACTGTATATCTCCATGTACTTGTATATATATATACGATCGGCTTGGAAAGCTTCTTGACAAAAAAAAAAAAAAAAACTTATCAATAGTCCCTGCAGTAGTGGCCGCACAACAGCTTATCGGAAAGTGAGCTGAAGAAAAATCTTATCAGAAAAAGTCAAGGAGTTAATCAGCAATTGATTAAGCCACGTAGGTGATCAGTGCACCTCATCAATATATAACGTACACGTACTGTAGTATTCTAGTGACCTGCTCCACGAAAAGGATGGAAGGGAAAGCGATAGAGATCGAGATATCAAAACCCTTAACCTACAACGCTGGTGGATTTATTAAAAAACATGCGTGAATTAATTGAATGGAAGAGATTAATTCACTGTAAAATTTGGAAGAATGGAATCAAATCGTTGTACGTACATACCACAATATATAATCCATAAAATAAGTAGATATAGCTACTATTAAATCACTAAAGGTCCGAATTTTATAATTTACATAAATACTAAATTGTTCTAATACTTCTGCCTAGTAAATATAGGCCAAACTTATCGGTAATAGTTTAACAGCTATGACAGTGTTTTCACTCACACCAAATCAGCATCGGCCAGTTTTTTATTAGCCATCGAAATGACCAGGTGGATCAACTATGCTAACAATCGCTACCTACCTACTTCTCTGCTCGACAGTGACCTAGTATAGTAGATTGATTAAGAAAAATCTTGGTTTGTCAGTTGAAACATAGCAGTCCCGTCTTACGGCTTGCAGGAAACTCTTCGTTGTTCATCGTTTATCATCAAGTTTTTTTTTTTTTAAGAAAAAAAACTAGCACGTTCGTGGGCTCGTGCAGTGGCATCCATGTGAGAGTGGGTGATGTGGCCGACCGAGATAGAGCATCCGGATCCGATGGTGCCTTGGCAGTGTGGTGGGACAAGAAAAAAAAGCTTGCTTCTGCTAGAGCTAGTCAGCTGATAAGATAACGCACAGGCACAGACCGCAGACAAATCACAAAAAAGTCCCAGGATTCCCAGCAGCGAAACATCAACATGCGATTAAAGGCCTGAAATGCAAATGCCAATTGGAACAAAGTCCTACTACCTCTTCATTTTGGAGCAGCATTACCTTTGTGGCAATGCCGGGCCATGGGAGATGGCAGAGCACCAGGGGGACAGCCGGACAGGGAGCCATCATCGGCTGGAAGTGCACATCACAGTGCGATTTCCGGTGCTTTCTGCCTCGTTTTGGTCGGGTCCATTCAAAATCATTTCATCAGTCCGTAACATATATACTATCCGTTATAAATTCTTTTTTGTCATTTTCCTTTTATTTTTTTTTAATAAAATTATCACTTTTGTGACTTATTACATCACTAAAGATATTTCGGCGTTTTGTTTGTTTTATAATTTAATAAAAAATTTGAATGTTGCGCTCGATTTATAAGTAGTCAAAAATCCTTTTGGACCGTTTTTTCCTTTGTTTTGTATGGAAAAATACTGTGCTGCATTTCGACGTGTCCAGAAATAAAAGTGTTGCGCTCGCCAAGAAATAATCCTTTCACCGTCGGTACGGATGCCATGGCAGACTGGCAAGGTAGCAGCGGCGGAGTGATGGAAGGTGACGCGTGATGCAGAGCCACAGGCGGCGGGCCCCGAACACAGGCGGTCAGCAGCCAAGGGCACAGACGACGACGACGACATGACATGCGGTGGTGAGGTGGGCGACGTCGTCGTGGAGTGGGGACGCCTCTGCCTGCCACCCGCCTGCCTGCCTTGTGGGCCCTCCTCCTCTCCTTTCTCTCTTGCGTGCCAGGCAGACTGCGCCCGTTGACTTTCTCCGTATCTGCCTGCCTGCCCTGCCCTGCCTGTGACTGATACGGAGGTCCTATGTAGGCTGTATTATAATTCGCTATTTAATGATGTGTTATATTAATAATAATATGTTCATTGATGTGTCTACACACAAAACAATTGCGTATTGCAGTCCAACTTCGTATCATCATGCAAATAAGTCATGAATCTAGATCATATACACCTACATATAGGGCGTGAGAGCATTTGAAATTTGAAAAGTACACAATGAATAAAAGGTAAATTCTATAGAAAGTAAAGGAAATTTTGTTTTGGTTCGGGGGACTTTTTAGTCCTTGGGATGTTTAGTTCGAGGGACTTTTTTAGTCTTTAGCCCAAAAAAAAGTTCCTTTTTAGTCCCAAAAACCAAACCAAAAACAGAAAGAGATTTTTTTGAGACTTTTCCCTATTGGTCCTTAAAAAGACTTTCTTGGAAGCGACTTTTTTTATTACTACCTAGAATTAACAAAAGTTTAGTTCTTAGGAAACAAAAAGCCCTAAAAAAAGCAGGTCGAAAAAAATCATGATATAAATAAATAAATATAAAATAATGAAAAAATAGCAATATATAATAATAAAGAATGGAAGGAGGGGAAACCGAAGGGAAAATTAAAAACACACAGAAAAAAAAAAAACGTGGATCCCAATGAAAACCGAAGCGCGAGGAAGGTTGACATGTCAGCGGCTGGCGCCATGGGCCCCACACCTCACTTCTCTAGAAGACGAAAGCCGTGGTCGGGCTTCCCGTCCTCCCTGTCCTCCCTCCCTCCCCTCCCCCTCCCCGCCTCCGCTTCCTCTTCTTCCTCCTCGCCTCCTCCGCCTCTTTCCCGGCCGGCCGCCGTCTCTTCCCAAGTGGCGCCGGTCCCGGCTCCGGCCCCAGCCCCAGCCCTAGCAGGCGACAGCGCGCAACGCGACGCGGGCAGTGGGTACGGCAGCGCGAGCGCGACCATTTCCGCGCCGTCGCCGCCCGTCTCCCACCTAACCTAACGCGCCCCCACCCAATCAATCGCCTACTCGCCTCGCCTCCTCAGGCGGGGAGGGTCGGTCAAAGGAACGGAGGAAGGGATTCCGTTCCGTTCCTCCCAGCCGCCACCGAGGAGCGGTCCGGTCCTCCCGGCCCTCTTCGCCATGGCCGCGCCGGCCTCGTCGCCGGTCGAGTTCCTGCTCCGCCGCCCGGCGCCACGCCAGCGGAGGAGGCCGCCGCTGGCAGGCGCCTTCTTCGCTCCCACGGGGCTGTCCGGCGCGCCGCTGCTCCGCGCGCTGGCGTCGCTCGCGGCGGAACTGCTGGGCACGCCGCCCCCGCCGTCGCAGCGGCGGAACCTCGACGCGCTCATGCGGAGGCTCGCGCTGCTCTCCGCGCTCCTCGACTCCCTCCTGCTCGTCCTCGCCGATGAAGGGGAGGCCGCCTTCTCCGACGCCGCCAACCTCTGCTTCCGCGAGCTCTACGTCGTGCTCTTCCGCGCCGACCTGCTCGTCTCCTACGTCGCCTCCGCCGGCCGCGCGTGGGCGCTGCTACGGGCGCCCCAGCTCGCCGCCTCCTTCAGGGACCTCGACGCCGAGCTCGCCGTCGTCCTCGACGTCCTCCCCGCCGCCTCGCTCCGCCTCTCGTGGGACGCCGCCGAGTACCTCGACTTACTCCGCGCGCGCTGCCGCCGGCGGACGCCGGCCCAGTACCACGACCCCGCGGAGGCTGCTCTCGGTGACCGCCTCCTCGCCGCCCTGCGCCACTTCGAGCTCGGCCAACCGCCCGACCCCTCCATGCTCCGATCCCTCCTCCTCCAAATCGGCATCTCGGGCGCGGCTTCCTGCCGCTCTGAAATCGACTACCTGGAGGAGCAAATCCCTCAGCCAAGAGGAGGACGCCGACCTCCCGCTCATCGGCGGCGTCGTCGCCTTGCTCCGGTACTGCCTCTTCTCCCTTTTCGACCCCAGCAACACAAAGGCGTTGCGTGTTTGGCTGTCGGCGGGGAACAGGCAGCGCCTCCTCTCCTGGAGCTGCAGCGACGACAGCTCCTTCTCGGTGCCCAAGGAGTTCTCCTGCCCGATTTCTTTGGATTTGATGCGCGACCCCGTGGTGGTCTCCACTGGACAGACCTATGACCGCCCGTCGATCATACAGTGGATCGAGGAGGGGCATTCCACCTGCCCCAACTCCGGCCAGGCCCTCTCTGACAACAGGCTTGTGCCAAACCGGGCGCTCCGCAGCCTGATTTCACAGTGGTGCGGGGTGCATGGCTTTCAGTTTGATTCGCCGGAGAGCAACGAGGGCATGATTGAATGTGTTGCTGTGTCGTGCAGCAGCAAGGCAGCAATTGAGGCGAACAAAGCCACAGCAAGGATTTTGGTCAAGACCCTGATGGAGGGATCCGATAACACAAAGCCGGTTGCAGCTAGGGAAATCCGGTTGCTGGCAAAGACTGGGAAGCAAAACCGGGCGTTCATTGCCGAAGTTGGGTGCGATACCATTGCTATGCAGGTTGCTGTTGTCGCCGGATTGGATGGCGCAGGAGAATGCAGTGACTGCACTGCTCAATCTATCCATCTATGAGCGAACAAGACAAGGATTATGGAACAAGAGGATTGCCTGCATCTTATCGTCAGTGTGTTGAAGAGTGGTTGGACGACAGAGGCCAAGGAGAATGCTGCAGCTACGCTCTTCAGTTTATCTGTGGTCCATGACTACAAGAAAAGGATCATGAATGAGCCGGGGGCTGTGGAGGAGCTTGCCTCTATGCTGACCAAAGGGACACCAAGGGGGAAGAAAGACGCAGTGATGGCATTGTTCAACCTCTCAACACATCCAGAAAGCTCAGGTCGGATGCTTGAGTCATCTGCAGTTGTAGCTTTGATTGAGTCACTGAGGAATGACACCGTGTCGGAGGAAGCTGCTGGTGCTCTGGCTCTGCTGATGAAGCAGCCTACCATCGTGCATCTTGTTGGGAGCTCTGAAACGGTGATCACTAGCCTTGTTGGGTTAATGAGGCGTGGAACACCAAAGGGCAAGGAAAATGCAGTTTCAGCTTTATATGAGATATGCCGGAGAGGTGGATCAACATTGACACAACGCGTGGCAAAGATACCTGGCTTGAACACAGTAATACAGAACATCACACTCACAGGAACAAAGCGTGCCAAGAAGAAGGCAAGCTTGATTGTCAAGATGTGCCAGAGAAGCCAAATGCCATCGGCATTGGCACTAGGAAGTACATTGACAGTGGTCGATCATTCATTGGTAGGGAACAGCACATTGAGGCGTGCTGCAAGCTTTGGCAGCGGGGAGTTGTCAAACCCTGTGTCAATTTCAGTGCCTGTGCCCTAGGTGGAAAAAAAAAAAATCCATTCCAGAGCCCACATAATTGTCACATTCGGTGAGTTTTGTCCCTGAAATTCTTTCATTGCATCCTCAAATGAAGGTATACAAATTATCCAAAGAATCAAATATATCAGATGTGCTTGTGTGTATGTGATTGTGAATAACTGTTCAGATATAGGTTTACAGGCAGAATTCCAGCTTGATGTTTCCTTGGCAAGCTTGGAAATTATTTATTTTTTGTTCAGTTTCAAAAACACCGAATATGTATGCAACTTGCTGTAAACTGTTCTCATAATAATTTAGTAGTCGCCCATTCCAAATCGTAAGTCGTTTTGGCTTTATCGATATATAGTTTTTACTGTCTCTCTACACATCACCTGTATTTAGGTACATAGCATAAGCTATTGTACCTAGAAAAGCCAAAACAGCTGACAATTTGGAACTGAGGTAGTTTACTTTGAGGCGAGGCAACATTGGAAAGAGATGATATATCATTTCACCAATGAACTGTAATAGAACAGAGGATGAATTTGGTGCTGCTTGTAGCTTGTTGCATAAGACAGGGCATAGATGCCATTTTGAGCTGAAGGACATACATCCCGAAAAGGCAGAGCACTTTGATTCTTGAAGATATTTTTCCGACTGAAGACAACCTTTTTTTGAGCTCTGACTAGAATCTGAATCTCCTTCAGAAAGATTATACATGTGCAAGCCACTCTATTCTGGACTATGAAAAGGACTTCATTTAAGCTTAAAAACAGAAGATTCTTTGTAGGAGCCGAGTATCAGTCAATCAATCAATAGAACAAAGGTTACAATTTGTAATGATGTGGATCCGGTGGTTCACATAAAAGTTTCAATAAAGATGGTGCTTGCCGGGACCTCCTACAAAAAGCGAGGCGCCTCCAGCGAATTGCTGCAGGTAAGCAGAATGAGAAGGCCATCTGATCTAATAGCAGCCCTTGGCTTTCACACATCATCATTGGTGTCAGGGCTGCTTAGTTTACATGGCCTACAGACTTCCATTCTGCAGCTGTGAGTGTTCGTCATGAGAAACCGTGTGGAATATTGTGTTCCTGCAGCTTCCATTTTAGATACTTGTCTGTTTGCATGGTGCAACAACCGGACAAGTATCATCATGACAAGTCTGGAGACTTGTTCTGGGCTGAACCATCTGTCATGCCCTGGAGTACTTGATTCTCCTTTTTTTTTTTTTAAAAAAAAAAAGGAGAATTCATTAAAAACGTCAACCTTTAGAAGTCGTCATGTAAAAAGTTTCAGAAAACCTTTGCAGGATTTGTATGAGTCATTACGTAAATCTTCCTTTGTCCATGAAAAACAACGAGCAATTCTCTTGTTTGAGTTACATTTGCCCTAAAAAAAGACTGCTACAGACCTTTGCACACTGTCCCAGTCTTGAGGTTCCTGCCCCAGAAGACTCGTACAAAACCGTGTGCAAACAACTTCCTGCCTGTATGTAATAAATAAACTGAGAAAAGGGCCGTAGTCCATTCTCTACGCCGCAGCTCTGACGAGTTTCACACCACATGATTTAGCGACGCGTCAGAGATGAACCACAGCCAAGCAAGGTCTAGAACTTTGCCAGCCTATTCCACACCACACATGGATCATGTCGACATGTGACGGAGATTTCCAGTTGATGGTTCTGTTACTGGAGGGAACTGGGTGCGTGGCTTGGCTTCCTTTTTCAGAAGCATTCAGATTTCAGAAGCAACTGTAAGAACAAAGACTTTACTGAGAAGGTTGTTTCATTTTTCACTCGTTGTCAAGGAACTGAACACATGATGCTAGTCATGACACCGGCAATATTATAGAATAATATATGAACTTTCAGACCAATCTTCGCTAATATGACTTCCTTTTTGCCATCACAAGTAATCAAATATGCTTCGCCGACTTTGTCAAAAAAAAAAAAACCCATAGATCATAAAATATGTCACACAAACCGTGGGTCCACAGATGGTCAAACCACTTATGTCGGTGAGGAAGTTGAACTTGCATGAGTGCTCTACATGACTTCTTTAGTTCATAGAGAGGTAGTGCTCTGCATGACAACCTCCGATATAACAGGGATAAGCCCAAACTATCTAATCCAAGCTCGCTTGATTCCTGGACCCAAGTTGACAACCAAAACTTCAGTAACTGGGGATTCAAAACAAAGACTAAGAGTACTGCCCATGAACTACGCCATCAGAATGCTGATGCCAACAGCCATCGGAATTTTGTTTGACTTTCCAGTGTACTTTATGTTTGCTTTTTAGAACTCGGTTACCACTAAGTCTCCACTCCTCCTCCCCTTGTCTGATTGTTTAATCTGATACACGGACACTTGTCTTTGCAAAAATTCCCTCCAGACAAGCTCTAAACGGGATCTATCTCCCTCTCTCATCTATCTCTCGCTACCTCTCAGATCAAAAGATCACATGAACTGCAGAGATCACCATGTCCAGTCCAAGAACTCACAAACCAGCCATGCCTAGGGGTCAAAGCTTACTACTCCTTTTCATGCTGTCCATCCCTTTCTCCCAAGCTTGGTCCATTGATTACCCTAGCCCCATTGCCAACCTTCCTTCTATGTGGATCAACAATGAAGCTACTATCCCTTACAATGCAACCTATGCTGATGGTTCCATGATCAGAGTCATTCTTGTCAGACAGAAGCCTGCCGGGTTTAGTCCATCCTTTGGCTGTGGCTTCATCTGCACTGCGCCCTGCAAGGTCTTCCTCTTTGCAGTCTTCTTTATGTCCATCGGAGATCCAAACGACCCTGCCTCCAATGCCTCGGCCACGCCAAGGATCGTCTGGACAGCCAACAGGTACCGTCCAGTAAGGGAGAATGCATCAGTGCAGTTTAACAGGGATGGAAATCTCGTTCTGAGAGACTTCGATGGTTCACTGGTCTGGTCCACAGCTACATCAGGCAGCTCAGTTGTTGGCATGAACCTTGCTGAGACTGGGAATCTGATACTCTTCAACATGATGGGGAAGACGGTGTGGGAATCGTTTGCGCACCCAACTGACACACTCCTCATCGGGCAGTCATTGTGGCAAGGGAAGAGGCTTAGTTCCTCTTCATCGGAGACAAATAGTACTCAAGGTCAGTTCTACCTCACGCTGCTCGACAATGGCCTCTATGCTTTCATTGATGCAGACCCTCCACAGTTTTATTATCAGAAAAGCTTTAATATAACTGATGCAATAGTTCAATCAAAGACAAACATATCCTCTGATCAAGTGAAGAATATCACAGCTTACATTTCCTTCTTACAAGGGAGCTTCTCAGCATTTCTTAGCTTCAATAACACAGATATAAAGTTATTCGATATCTCTCTGCCTTTGCCATCTTCAGCACAGTTCATGAGTCTTGAGGATGATGGGCACCTGAGAGTTTATGCATGGGACAGTGTTTCATGGAAACCTCTTGCTGATGTTTTGCATGTGTATCCTAATGAATGCGCATACCCTACAGTCTGTGGAACATATGGAATCTGTTCACAAGGGCAATGCAGTTGCCCAGGTGGAAATAATGATGACCTTTTCCATCAGTTGGATGACCGGCAACCCAACCTTGGTTGCTCATTAGAAACTCCTCTGTCCTGTGATCTGATCCAATATCATAAGCTTATGGCACTCCCAAATGTCACATATTTCAATTTTGCAAACAGTTGGACTACCGATGAAGAAAGCTGCAAGGAGGCATGTTTGAAGACCTGTTCGTGCAAGGCAGTATTTTTCCAGCAACAAAATGTTTCTAAGGGATCCTGTTATCTGATGCCAAAGATCTTCTCATTCATGAATTATCAGCCAGAAGTGGTTGGTTACAATTTATCTGCATATGTCAAGGTGCAGATGTTACCGCCACCATCAAGTAAAAGAACAAATGCAACTGCTTACCATGTCGGTGTCCCTGTTCTGGTTGTAGTCATCTGCCTACTCATTCTCCTGATCAGAAGAATAATAGTGAAGAGGATGGAAGAGGATGATCCATTTAAAGGAGTGGCTGGAATGCCTACACGGTTTTCATACAAACAGCTGAGAGAAGCAACCAATAACTTCAGCAAAAAGCTGGGGCAGGGAGGATTTGGGCCAGTCTATGAGGGAAAACTTGGAAATGTCAAGATTGCTGTCAAATGCTTGCGCCGATATTGGACACGGAAGGAAGAATTCATGGCCGAAGTCATTACCATTGGTAGCATCCATCATATTAATCTTGTCAGATTGATTGGATACTGCTCAGACAAATTCCACAGGCTCCTTGTCTATGAGCATATGAGCAATGGGTCTCTGGATAAATGGATATTCAGAAAGAACCAAAGTGGTTCACTCAGTTGGGAAACTCGATACAAGATTATCCTAGACATTGCAAAGGGTTTGGCCTACCTTCATGAGGAATGCCGCCAGAAGATTGCTCATCTTGATATTAAGCCGGGAAATATCCTCCTTGATGATAAGTTCAATGCAAAGATCTCTGACTTTGGATTAGCAAAGCTTATCGATAGGGATCAAAGCCATGTGATGACCAAAATCAGAGGAACAAGGGGTTACCTAGCACCAGAATGGTTGTCATCAACAATCACTGAGAAGGCTGATATTTACAGCTTTGGCGTAGTTGTGCTGGAAATAGTGAGTGGAAGGAAAAACCTGGAGAACAATCAACCTGAGGGTAGCCCTAATCTAATTAATATGCTGCAAGAGAAAATGAAGGTTGGGCAAGTTCTGGATATAGTAGACAATCAGGATGAAGATCTCCGGTTACATGGGTCAGAAATGACAGAAGTAATCAAGCTAGCTGTCTGGTGTTTGCAGCGTGACTGCAGTAAACGACCAGTCATGTCACAAGTTGTCAAGGTCTTGGAAGGTGTTATGGACACAGAAAGTACTGCAGGTCACGATGCAACTGACAGAGATGATATTATTTTTGACGCTTCATCCCCTTTGTCCCCAGTACCAGTGTCTGCAAGATAATATGCTTTAGCAAAAAGCAGAGGAGAAAAGACTCCTTTGCAATTTTGTTGCAACTATCGTGTGGTGTCTTGTAATTTGTTTCTTGGCATTGTTATTTGTTAATTTATGAATGAAATGAAGTATGAAGTTTATTGAACAATAATCTTCGAAAAGCATAGAGATGATGTCAAGGGCAGAGATGCCCAACGACGGTGGTCCTCGACTCGAGCTCGTGAGGGCGCGCTCTCCGTGGTAAACGCCGGGTTATTCCCCACGACGTGTCTCGCTGCCGGTTATTCCCCAGGCACGCGGCTTAGAGAAGTAGAGAGGAGATTAGATGGGAATAATCTTGATTGCCTTCAACCGAAAGTTTGTTACAATATAAATAGCCTTGGGCTCAACTACTCTCTCCTAGAATTTAGGAGATAATTTGGAAATAATAAAAGGGAAACAAATATTTATTCTTAGCTGATCTAGCCACTGCTGCTGCCGGCCTGGTCCTCCCGGGCGCTGGCTGCCCTCCTGGCTGCACGCCCGACATCTCGGGCACGCCGGCGCGCCGGACATACGGCCGTCCCCACATGACATCTCTCCTCTCGAGAGGCAGCTCGCCCTCGAGCCGGAATGCAGGAACCTCGAACGGAAGGTATCAACGCCCTCCCAAGTCGCGGCCGGGACCGGTCCTTCCGGTGGACGAGCACTTGACGCACGCCCGAGCAAGCCTGAACTTCACCGCCGGTCTGGCTCCAAGGTGACAGCACCATGGTGCAGCCGGGTGGCAGCGGGCGTGTAGCAAAAGGGATCACCGTGGTACTTCTTGAGGACCCCACATGGAAGACGCCGTGGATACGGGCGCATGGTGGCAGCTCGAGGCGGACAAAGAACCTCGTTGATGAGCTCCAAAGACACGGTAGGGCTCGTGAATACTTGGCTTCAGCTTGCCGGGCGCCCTCGGTGGTGATGGAGGCGGGAGACCGATGACGGAGCCGGCAAAGACCCAATCGCCTGGCCGTACGCAACAAAGACGGGTGGCCCCGGGTCGTAGTATTTTTCCGGACTGCCTGGGCTGCCCCGGTCCGATGGCGCACACGAAGAAGGAACTCCGCGCTCCTCCATGGTTCGAGGCAGCCACGCCACCCGCCCGGCTCATAAGACCGGAGGGACGGAGGGTCACGCCCATAGACGATGCGGAACGGCGTGTCGCGGGAGGGAGCCTCGTAGGCGGTGTTGAAGATGTATTCCGCCCACGGCAGCCACCGCAGCCATTGGCGTGGTCGATCACGGTGAGGCACCTCGTACATGATGATGACCCCGTCGCCGACTCGGACCGCCATCCGACCGAGGGTGGAAAGCCGACGCCATGTGCGTGTCGGTCCCCATCAGCCTCATGAGCTCCTTCCGTAACTTGGAGGTGAACACCACGCCGCGGTCCGACACCATGGACCGGGCACACCATGGAGACGGACGATTGCAAGCAAAGAAGGCCTGCGCGACGGACTCCCGCCGAATAGGGATGCGCCAAGGGAATAAAAATGACAGTACTTGCTGAACTCTGTCCACCACCGTCAAGATGACGGACTTGCCGCCAAGACCGGCAGCCTCGACGAAGTCCGGGGCCACGTCGGCCCGTGACTTTGGCGAATCGGCAGAGGAAGTAGCAGGCCGGGCCGGGTGGAGATGCTCGGACTTGTGGCGCCGGTGGGGGCACTCCCGCACATAATCCCGACCACCCGCTTCATGTTAGGAAAGTGAAAATCTCTCGAAGGCGGTGTATGGTACGCTGCACCCCTTCATGTCCTCGCCGCGGACAGCCCCGCCAGCCTCCTCTGAAGAAGTGTGGAGGAGGGCGGCACGTCAGCCGCCGGGCGACGCACCATGCCATCGACCACCGCCCACGGCGCCCCTCGGGAGCCCGCCTGAGCTCGTGGAGGGCGACCGGGCCGGTCGGTGCGCTCCTGCCGCCGTAGCTCGTCCCAGACGCCGAAACGGGGCGCGAGAGGGCCAAAGCGCCCGTCGTCCGGGGCGGTCGTGGCGGGAGAGTGCATCCGCCACCACATTAGAGGACCCGGCTTGTACCGACGGAGAAATCGAAGCCTTAAGCTTGCCCACCCAATGATGGGGGGAATCGCCGCGAGCCTCGATCCAAAGAAGTACTTGAGGCTATAGTGGTCGGGTCTTGACGACGAACCGGCGCCCCACAAGCACGCCGCCAATGCCGCGACCCATGACGAGGCCGATGAGCTCCGCTCAGATGCCGCCAAAGCCCCGATGCCGGGAGCGATAGCCCGGGTGAAGAACGCGACGGGTGCCCTTCTTGACCAAAGACCAAGACCGAAACCGTGGGAGGAGGCGCCGACTCGACCACGAACAGCTTGGAGAAATCCGCATGGCGAGGACGGGGGCCGAGGTGACCGCGCCCTTGAGCCGCAGTTGCGCCGCGGCGCCTCGTTCCGGAGAAACCGCCCTTCTTCGGGGAGGGGCCGCTGGGGTCGCCAGATGTCGTAGTGGTGGGACGAACTTGCGGTAGTAGCCCGCCCGGCCCGAGGAAGCCCCCGCGACCGCCCTCGCGACGACCGAGGGCGCCGCCGCGGATAGCCCGCACCTTGGCGGATCCATGGCGACGCCGGCCGAGATGACGTGGCTAAGGTAGCTCACCGACGGTGCGCCAACGCACACTTAGCGCGCTGAGGATTTGGTGGTGACGACTAAGCTCCTCGAGGACGGCGCTGGATGTGGCGAAGGTGGTCGCCCAAATCTTCACAGATCAAAATATCGCCAAAGAACACAAGAACAAACCGACGGCGAAGGGCGCAAGACGCGTCATTCATCAATGCCCGAACGCCGCGGGGCGTTAATGCCCCCAAACGGCATCACCAGAACTCGTAAAGGCCGCCGTGGGTGCGGAAGGCCGCCTTGTGAATGTCCTCGGTCGCATCATCGACTTGGTGGTAGCCGGATCTCAAATCCGGCTTGGTGAAGAACTTACGCCATGGAGCTCATCGAGAGCTCATCCACCACCGAATAGGGAATGCATCCTGATGGTGAGCGCGTCACGCTTCGTAGTCGACGTGAGGCGCCGTGATCCATCGGTTTTTTGACGAGGAGCACCGGGAGGAGAACGCGAATCACTCCGAACGAAACGATGCCTGCTCCATCATGGCCGAGCATTGACGCCGAGCTCGCCCTTGTGGGCTGCCGGTAGCGTGTACGGCCTCACCGCCACCGCGGCCAGCCCGGCTTGAGGATGATGCGATGGTCGCGGGAGCCGGGTGGTGGGCCGCGAGGCTCGGTGAAGACGCCGCCGAGGGAGTGGAGCAAGGCGCCGAGGAGGGGCTCCCCGGCCACCGGGAGGCTGCAGGGCGTCTTTGGAGCAGCGATGTGGCCGGCGGCGGGCCTCTCGGGCAAATGAGCACTCCCGTCCAGTGGATGGGTGCGCCCGGCCAAGGCTGAATCTGATACCGCGGGCCATTATCCCGCACGATGGGCCGGAGGGGTGCCCGCCCATCACAATCTCGAGGACGATGTCGAACCCCCGCCAAGAGCGACTGTGAGAGGTCGACGCTGAACGTCTCGCCCGTGCACCGACGGCGCGGCCCGCAAATAACCCCGCCCGCGGGCGATCGTTCGCCGCTGGCCACCGTCGCGGTGAGCCGCAAGCGGGCTGAATGTGCGGCGGAGCGAATGGGCGACGGCGGTGCTCACCGATGAGTTGCGTCGAGCCCGTGTCGAGGAGGGCGACCCAAGACGGCTGTCGAGGCGCAGCGCTGACCGCAGCGGTGTCGTAAACCCCGCACACCCGCCCACAACATAAGGAATAGACGGCCTCGATCCCGTTTCGGCCCGGCTGTCGGCGGCGTCGTCGTCGGTCATTTTGCAAGTCAGCGTAGAAGATCTTGTCGACAATGCGGGGCCGCCCCCTAAGTACTTTTTCGGTCGTTAGGTTGAGCTACACAACCCGAGGCGACCTGGGCGTTCCTCTTGCCTCCTCCTCCCTGATTGTACCGCGACAGAGCCGCGGTCGCGTCCCCGCCGGTCTGTGGCAGCGCCAGTGCACCACCGCCGTGGCCGGTAGTAGTGCCAGGCCGGAGGCGCCTCTCGGGCGCAAAGACCGGCGAGGAGGCGGGGCGGGCGGCGTCTTGGCGCCGTCCGACGATGTCGCGGGCGGCCGGTCGAGCCCCATCCGGGTTCCCACTTGCCGCGAGGGCTCATGGCCGCCGCCAACGTCTCCGGGTGGTGAATGCGGACCAGGCTGGCGAGGCGGAAGGAGGCCGCCCATGAAGCCAATTTGGGACCAGGGCCAGGATTCTTCGAGGGGGCCACGCGGGACGTGCATGCGTTCGAAAAACGGTTGAGTAGTCCTCCACGGTGCCGTCAGGGGGCGCACTCGGCGCTCAAAGAGAGGAGCCGATCGCAGCTGGCGGCCCGAAGCGCAGATCAACCGATCTTTGAAACGCCCCACGACGGGTGCCGCGGATCCTCCCGGTTGGATGAACCACTCCCGCGCCCCCCCTTCGAGGTTGTAGGACGCCATCCAGCACGCGCGCCTCGGCCATGGTGGTGCGCCGCCGGAAGTAGGACTCGCGACTTGTTGAGGAAGAGGCGGGATCCGAATTTGCCGTCGAACCACCTGAACTCCATCTTCGGAACTTGGGTGGGTGCTTTCGCACACACGCGCCCCGCTTCCATGGTCGGGCGCCGGGCTGACTCGGCCGACGAGCCCTTGATGCCCGCTTATGTCCTCCTTCATGGCCGCCAAGCCGGTGGTGAGGGAGTTGAGCTTGGCCATGATTTCGAGGGTCGGCTCGCCATTGTGGCGGCGGTGGTGGTGGAAGGTGGCGAGGTGGGGAGGTAGGGTTTTGGGATGGTCCGTGGAAGAAGAAGGTTGGGATCTAGAGGAGGAGGATCGGTTGACTCGATACCAGTCGGCCAAGGGCGTAGATGCCCAACGACGGTGGTCCTCGACTCGAGCTCGAGGGCGCGCTTGTGGTAAACGTCGGGGTTATTCCCACGACGTGTCTCTTCTCCGGGTTATTCCCAGTGCACGCGGCTTAGAGAAGTAGAGAGGAGATTAGATGGGAATAATCTTGATTGCCTTCAACCGAAAGTTTGTTACAATATAAATAGCCTTGGGCTCAACTTTTCTCTCCTAGAATTTAGGAGATAATTTGGAAATAATAAAAAGGGAAACAAATATTTATTTTGATGGGAAACGGGAGGACGCGTGTCGGAGAGTGTACCACGCCGTGGCCAGAGAAGAAGGCCCAGTTGATCCCGGCCGCGCATATCGTCGAACAGCTCGCGGACTTGCCGGCCACCACCGCCAGTGGAGAGATGGAGCGATGATCCATCATCCATCTGATCATCTCATGCCAGAAGTGCTAGTGCCAAGCGACGGCCTGCTCGCCGAGAGCCGTGTGTCGGATGGGCGCTGCGCGGCGACGGCGAAGCACGGTTGATTGTGGTTTCGTGATCAAAAGCGTCGACGCGCACAGCTGTGTTTTTAACCTACCTTGACACCGACACCGACACTCATTTTCTTTTCATTTTGAGCCCAACGTGGCAAAATATCCATGAAGGGTCCTCAAATCCAAGAAGTGAAGAAGACAAGTGAGCTTTCTTACGTCATGCTCTATTTTTCTAAATCACGCGTTCGAATTTAGGATTTAGTATGAATTAGTTGTGTACTCAAAGGATGCTCTATGTATAATGTAGCCTGATTCCCACAAGAGATGTAAAAGAATAGCATCAAGTTTGAAGTGGACAACAAAAATGACGAAGATTTCCAATCATCCACCAACAAAAATCATATTGAGTTTAAGTGTTGTCTCTTACCTAGATAACCACAATCTACTTTATGCTGAGATCAAGTACCAAAACCAACATGTAACATTAGCTCATTAGCATCGTTGAATACTTTGTCCACTTTAAATTTGAATCTTCTGATTAATCGATATCTTTTTACCCTTTTCTACACCTAATAATCTTCCACAGATTGTTTCCTCACTTCCACAGGTTAGTAACTTAATATACGTACGTGACAGAAAACTTGCCATCGAAAATTCGGTGTTCACGCAGCACGAATCTCAAAGGTCATACTCAGACGATCTGCGAGTCGTGGGCGCACCACGCGCACGCAGCAGACATGGTGGATTTGTGTGGTCCGTGCCGCGCCTCCCTTCCACGCCGCCCAGCGCCAGCGCATCCGTCCGCCCCTTCGTCGTCGTCGCGCCGATTGGCATTGGCTGTCGCTCTGCTCCTCCTCATCAGTCCCGTCCCAATCATGGTGGCGGCTGTGAGACACCCTCCCTTCCGTCCGGCCGTCGTCTCTCCAGCGAGTGAAGAAAAATGAACTGCTCCTGCCGCGCCGCCGCCGCTCCGTCTCTCCGGTGGTTTCGCCAGGCCGCGGGTGAGCGCCTCTCTTATCCCCACCGCTTCATCATCATTTTTGCCATGCTTTGCCAAAGCACGCTAGACGGAGAGCAGGCCGTCCCGCGCCGAGTTCTCAGGTGTTTAGACCTAGGTCGTAGTTTTACGTTTTATAATTTTGCTAGGACTGTGAGCATCAAAGGTCCCCATGGTCTAGCGGTTAGACATTAGACTCTGAATCTAGTAACCCCGAGTTCAAATCTCGGTGGGACCTTCTTTTTATCTATCCTCGTCCATTTTGCTGAAGTCAAGACTGACCAACACAACGCTACAATATCTAAAGATGGAAATGATATCAGTAATTTTGATATAAAATTTTTGTTTTGTTTTCGCCATCGCGAACGTGTTTCCTTAATAAGAGGGAAAACGCATATGGCGTATCTCCCCAGCGTTGCCAAAATGCAGTGGGTTTAGCTGATCCCTCATCCATTTTTGCTCATACCAAACTGGACCAAGCGACCAGCATGGCAGCATAAATTTGATATCAGTAATTTTGATATAAATTTTGTTTTGTTTTCTGCCATCGCGAACGTGTTTCTTAATAAGAGGGAAAACGCTTATGGCGCATTCCCCAGGCGTTGCCAAATGCAGTGTTTAGCTGCTCCCTCATCCATTTTGCTCATACCAAACTGACCAAGTGACCAGCATGGCAGCATAACTCTATATGATCTAAAAGATTGAAATGAAATCAGTAATTGCTTTTTAATTTTTGTTTTCTTCCCGACATCAGGGAGGTTTAGCTGGGAGCTGCTCCGCCGACAACAGATCAGAAGGTGCTTTTCCTAGGCTCAAAACAGTTTCCACGGATCGTGCATTGCTCCAGTAAACCGTAAGGTCAGTCACGGTTGTCGCGAGAGAGGTAATAGCTTTTTGCTGGGCAACAACCTTTGGGACCTCGGCAGGTTTTTCAAGACGTTGTACTTCTTCAACGGGCCTCCAAACCCCTCAAGGTTCTGTCACTAACTTCTGAGTTTTCTGTTTTGCTGTCATGCTACATTCAGTTTGAGTTTGGGATATGATGTCTCCATGTCTTGTTGCTTTTGCTTCGATTTGTAGATTGTAGAATCTATCATCAGCAGTTTCACTGGACTGCTTCTAGTGAAGCTTCAAAGAAAATGGAAACATCGGATGTGGTACTGGTCACTCGGAGCCACTGGTGGTGCTGGGAGACGGGTGGCCTGACATCCTATGCGAAGAAGGGCAGATGTACCCTTGTTCCGAGTATTGAGTATTCTACCGTCAAACCATATACTCACTTTGGCATTTTAACTCCTCTGGTATGAACAATTCCTATAGTCCTTATGACACTTGTTACACTGAGTCCAGGCTAGAAATGGAGATGCAAGGCAAGGAGCATGTGTGGGCCAGATGTAAATTTGGTATAGGTCACGATATCTAGTTGAATTGTTACTGCTGTGCTATGAAATTTTATTTCGCAATTACACCTCCTACGCAAAACTGCACTTTCTATCCTCTACTTCAGCCACTCAAACAAATTTCTGCAAGTGTCATAGCTACGGAGGATTTGCATCCCAATAGCATTACTCTGATACCTTTTAGATAAAGGCAGTTTTATATTGCCAAGAGAAAATAAGGTTCCCTATGGCTGAGCTCAATGCTGGCCTTTCACAGCTAGCACGCTGACATATATGCTTCTGTTACATGCTTTCAAAACCTGTCTGTTAGTAGGAAAGGTAACTTTCATGGAATTTTGGCTGATATGGCTTACTAAAAATTTGGGTCATATATTTGATGCTTCTCTGACATTTTCTCTGAAGGACAAAAACAAAATGAATGTGCAAGGACAGGGCTAAAAATATGATCTTTTGCTCTTTTATATCAGTGCCTGTGGTTCATGCTATTGTCTTATATGACGTGAGGGCCGTCACCTTCAAAGAATCACATATGCTTCAATCAAACTCCATATTTAGAATTACAAATCCTACGCACGTGCTTTGCTTCAGACTCATAGGAGATGTTAAGTCAAAAGGAAGATACACTTGGATCCTAAGCTTTTCAAAGGGATTAAAAGAAAGTAGCCGGGTGCAGTCTCTGTCATAGTGGGGCCAGCGGAAGGTGGATACACTCGGACAGGCAGAAGTACAAACAAGGCACGCCAGCGTGCTCAAATACTATGATATGTGAAGAATTTATTCACTCTACCATCTGGCTATACATCAGTGACACTCTCAGTTTCTGAATTCATGCAGGGCATCAAATTTTTCGAACCTGAGTGTAGGGTATCGTGAAAGTCTCTCACATGTATAATAAGTAGCACCTGGTTCTCCTAAAAAGTTAGCTCTTGCTATGTGGATCTCTCAAAGTTCAGCTACGTTAGATGCGTCCTCTCCAATCAGATCAAGGGACCTTCACCCGAAATGGTTGAGTACATCGGAATGCAAAACTTGGATTAATGCCATATAGTGCTGGACTGAGTGAAGGGTGGTGAAACCGCTATTTGGGCTGAAAAGGTATACTTTTCATTGCGTGCTTTCCTGATCAAATTTTTAAAACTCCTCGTTATACTCATTTTCATATATGTAGTAGTTGCACTACTATAGTACTATGTGTGCTGAAAACCTCAGTGGGCCTGGGATCATGTAATCATGTTCCCATATGGTTGATAGTTGATCATTTTTCCTATTGTTGCATAGTATATTACTAGTACATCCTTTTGGTATGAAAACTTAATTGTGAGATGGAAACTAATCAGGAGACTACAATGAATCAATTGTAACTTTTCCTCAAAAGAAAAAAAGAATCAATCGTAGAATCTCAATCCTATCCTACCATAACAGCTGTAGGTCCTTCGTGATCTCTAACATGTACTCTAACATTAAGTAAATCCAGTTTTTGCTAATCATGGTTGTTTTCATTTCTCATGTAAAATGTAAGTCTATTTACTTTTTATGAGTTCATTTTCCCTTAACAGCTAGCACGTACACAATCTCATTTTTACGTAGGCAACTCCTATCTGGAAAAGATTGCGTGGGGAGCTCTTGATGACGCGTTGTAATGGGTGGTGTTAGTGAAAGTACATTTCCAAATCCCGCCAACAGGAGGTGAAAGTGGTGGACCAACTGGGCTGTCTCAAAGGTATTACTTTTATATTCTCTGAATGAAATTTGGATATTAGATGTTCCATTTGCTTGAAAATGAAATGGGTATTCTAAGCTGATAACCTGTGGAAAACTTACCTTGCTTGTAGGGACTGTATCTACTTCAAATAATGGAGGGTTTACTAGTATAAGGACAAAGGTAGTTACTTCCATGAAATTCTTGAGAAAGAAAATTACTGCTACACATTTAATTATTTTTGTGTGCTGTATTATTTGTAATGATAAACTATATCTTGCATTGTTTCATGCAAATCAATGAAATTGGTGTCTTCCGTCACAAGCAACTGTAATTTTCTAGACACCTAATAACTTTACTCCATCCAGTTCCATAATCCTTGCAGTTTTGGACAAAGTTGAGGTTAAAATTTGAAAACTTTAGCTATTGATAACTTAATACTGAGTTTATTGAGTTTGATGATGCTAAGACAATGCGAATTGATTACTCTGCTGATTTTTTTGTATACATGGATCATTCCAACTTATAGTTCCATTTAGATTTGTCCTAAATCAAACTTCTAACTTCGATCAAGTTCTTAGATAAATATGTTAGCATCTAGTTCAAATAAATGCACTATCAAGACCTATTTCATGGAAAATTCAATCAAATTAATTATATGTCATAGATGCCGGCGCACTTTTCAATAAACATGTTCAAAGTTGAGATGTTTAAGTTGAACAAAGCTAAAGTGACTTATACTTTGAAATCAAGGGAGTATTATAATAGGAAATCCGAAATCTTCATCAAATATATGAACCGTATCGTAGTTCAAAATGACAAGAATCATGGAACTTGAGGGATTAACTCTAGCACATAATTTTATTTATCAATGCATCCTATTTATTGTGATGTTTACATTGCTAACAGTATGATACTTTACTGGAATGGCAGAATTTTACTGTTCCAGAGGACCTGTCAGCATATGATGGCATTGAATTACGAAGTTAAAGGTGATGGAAGACGCGTATAAGCTCATTATACGGACTAGCTATGAATGGGACACTGTTGGCTATACAACAAGTTTTGACACAACTAAGGGAATGGCAAGTGTATGTCATATCATGCTGTAAATATCATCATAATTTGTTTTAGCGACTTAGAACTATGTTCTTATTCCTGGATCAGGTTAAAGTACTTTTCTTTCTCTGAAACCTGTATTCCGTGTCAGATTATGACTGATGCTCCACCCTTCGATGCAAGCAACATTATTCACTACAAGTATCACTTCTTCCTTTTTCCCTTCATCAGTAAACATTTGAAAATTGGTAAACTCTCATCTAAAGTTGTTGTGACAATTTTGTAGCTTATGTTTAGCAAATTTGAATACGATGGAACTCTGAACCCAACATTTACTGAAGGTCCATTCGAGCTTCCTTTTTCGAGTATTAGAGCGCATATAAACGAGCCAATCACTCCAAGGTTTGTCTATCTACTAGTTTTCAGGCCATGACATCAGTACAACAGATACATGTAGCCATTTCATGTTTCAGTTTCTTTTGGCACCATTCAGGACTAACTGAGCTTGTTTTTCTTTTCTATGAAGGTTCGCTCATGTAAGTTCTGCAGGAGTTACAAGACCTGAAAGACCGC